>JAOVVI020015678.1:0-11109 GCA_028571085.2 Nepenthes alata
TGTGAGCAACTTAGCCGTGTCGCACAGCAGCTGCATGTAGAGGCTCTCGACTTGTTTCCAGTCTTCCATTGAAGGGAGGTCCTTGCACTCCGGGTCTGATGTGTCTAAGCAACAAAATACTTCCTTCAACTCAAAAGCGGCAAGCAGCATTTGATAAGTCATGTTCCACTGTGTTAAATTGTCGGGCGATAGGCTCGTTTCAGCAGGTACTTGGAGTTGCTGCTTCAGCTCGAGAAACTTCTCCTCGTGGGTTTCCGATGTTTTCACATACTTCACACTGGCTCAAATCTTTCGGGCAGTATCTTGCCCGGCTGCAAAGACTTCCTGAGCCATGCTACTCAAAGCATGAGTCACAGTTTCGGATTAGTAATTTACAGTTGAAGATTTGGGAATTCTTCCCGGAAAGCAGAGCCCTTAGATTTTCAACTCCCGCATCCTTTAACGGCTGATTGACAGTGATAGAGGACAATTTGTTCTCCAAGTTCCAGTAAGAAAGGCAAGTAGCCACGGCATGGATAAGCGCCATGTCCGTCTCGGGAAACGGTTCCATCACAGCGTTAACGAGTTGCCTATGCAATTTCCGGTTGTTATCGATAAACTGCCCAGTTAAGAAGACATAGCCGGTGGTTTGACTAAAGTCCACACGTCGAACGTAAGGCAAATACGTCCCAACAACCCGTCGATAAATCTTTGAAGGTTCTGTTTTTCCCTTAGATAAGTTGCTAGGCAATCCCCTTGGACGGTATTGAAGTTCACCTTATCAAACCGAGGTAGGAGATTCTGGACAAAAGCCGAAAAGCCAGGATGTTCGACCATGTGAAGTGGGTAATCATGCATGATGATCATCTTGGAAATCTCATGGCGGCAATGGTCCTGATTGAATATGAGGCAAGGTGACGTAGAGCTCCTGTGCCGCTGTTTTGCAGTTGATCCCACCACTCTTTGGCATAAATGGAGTTAACTGATTCTTCTCAGCTGTTGATCCCATCTTTTCAGCTGCATCTCTACCATTATCTTCCTATGCGCTTTCAGATCCCATAATTGCTCCATCGACGTACAATATCGCTGCAATTTGTAGAAAATTCTATTAGAAATATTTTATTTCAATAAAAAAATTTAAATCATTGTCGACAATCTTAACCCTAATCCTATCCGTGGAGACCTAAATCGAAATCTAAACTCTAACACCTAACCCTATCCCGAAAGACGCAAAAAGTTATGGGCATGGGTGCAACACAGTTTACGTTAATATTTATACGAATTCAAAAGTTGGCCATATGAAGAAATACTTACATCGACAATTTAGAAATTCTTCTACGTACAAAGAAAAAAAATTCACGTAGAATTTTTCTTTTTTCTCCCTATAATAACATGCGGTAGTAAAATTGTCATCTGATAGCGGTACATATTTTGCATAAGTACCTGCTTTGGAAAAGAAATCGACGTCTTTGTTTATGTGTTCCGCTGTCAAATAGCTACAAACAAAAGGCAAGCACGGTTGACTCTATTAGTAATATTCAAAATAAATGTCACCATTCTATCAAATTTTATACAAAAGTCTGACGACGTACTAAAACTACAAATATAAGGAAAGTTTACAATTATTTTATGCCAAATTATTGCCGATTAAGTGCATCAATCTTTTAACAAAAGCACGCGGATAATGGGTTTGCAACACGACGAAGAAAGATAAGTCATTCACAACTGTATAAACAAATAATATCATAGGGTTGGGGAGATACTTACAAACTATCATACCTTCGCATATCTCCTTTATTTTCTTCCTATTTTCAGGTCTCATGCAGCGTCGATGCTCTTTTCTTTTTTTTTCTTCTTCAACTTTCTGAATTTACACAAAGATTATGAATTTCAGTGTCCTTTTCTGACATTGTTTTCTGTCATTAATAGGTTATACAAAATAACTATTAATATATTTGTCAATAAATTATTATAAATACCTACCTATTGTAATAAATTTGGAAGTTCTCTTGAATATTTTATTTGCTAAATCCAAGTATACATGTTGCAAATGCACTTCGCACCTAAATTCTAGGATAATAGTCAATGCTAAATTAGGAATTACACAAACTATTACACAAGTATCGAAAATCAAATATATTACTAGCACATTACGTGGCATCTCACATATATGCTTTAATTGTGAGCAGAAATTGAAGTGGAAACTTTTCGGCCTTCTCACGGAATGCGGGTCTATGACAAATTAGTATTACAGCATAAAACGTAATCTATAGAGATATAGAAGATAAAATATGACTTAATAATTACTTACACACAAGGATTCGTTTAACGATCTCTTTAATTTTATCACATATTTCCAACCCCATCTCTACTATTGTCTTCCTATGTGTGCTTTCAGATCCCATGATTGTTCCCTCTTCATGAAAGATCGCTACAATTTATAGAAAATTATATTAGAAAAATTTTATTTCAATAGAGAAATTTGAATCATTGTCGATAACCGTAACCATAATCCTATCTGCGGAGACCTAAATCAAAATCTAAACCCTAACATCTAACCCAATCCCATAAGACGCAAAAAGCTATAAATATGGGTGCAGCACAGTTTAAATTAATATTTAAACGAATTCAAAAGTTAACAGTATAAAGAAATGCAGACCTCGACAATTTAGAAATTATTCTGCATACAAACGAAAGAAAAATTTACGCAGAATTTTCCTTTTTTCTTCCGATAATCACTGCAGTAGTAAAATTATTATCTGATAGCATTATATATTTTGCATATGAACCTGCTTTGGAAAAGTACTTGACGTCTTATTTTACGTATTCCGGGGCCATATTCTTGCAAATAAAAAGCATTTACAGTTGTCACCGTCAGCAATATTCGGAATAAATGACACCATTCCATCAAATTTTATACAGAAGTGTGACGATGTACTAAAACTACAAATATAGTCGAAGTTTACCATTCTTTTATGTGAAATTATTCTTGATTAAATGCCTCAATGTTTTTACAAAAATATTTGGATAATAGGTTTGCAATCTGATGAAGAAAGATAAGTAATTTACAACCATATAAATAAATAATATCATAGGGTTGGATAAATACTCACAAATTATCATACCTTCCCAGCTCTCATTTACTTTCTTCCTATTTTCAACCCTCAAGCAGCGTCGATGCTTTTTCATTTTTTTTCCTTCCACGACCATCTGAATTTACACAAAGATTAGGAATTTTAATATTATTTTCTAACGGTGTTCTCCTTCTTTAATAGGTGATACAAAACAATTAGTAATACATTTGTCAATAAATAATTACAAAGGCCTACCTTTTTAATAAATTTGGAAGTTCTCTTGAAAACTTTATCTGCTAAATTGAAGTACACATGTTGCAAATACGGTTCGCACCTAAAGTTCAGGACAATAGTCAACGCTAAATTAGAAATTACACGAATCACTACATAAGTATCGAAAATTGAATACATTATTAGAGAAATTTTCATTGTCAGCAACCTTTACCCTACTCCTGTCTACAGAGACCTAAACCGAAATCTTAACCCTAACACCTAACCCAATCATGTAAGACGCAAAATGCTATAAGTACGGGTGCAACACAATTTAAATTAATATTTATACAAATTTAAAAGTTGGCAGTACGAAGAAATGCATACATTGGCAATTTAGAAAGTCTTCTGCAATCAAAGGAAAGAAAAATTCATGTAAAATTTTTCTTTTTTCTCCCTAAAATCACCTACAGCAGTAAAATTCTTATCTAATAGTATTATATATTTTGCATACGTACCTATTTTTGAAAAGTACTTGACGTCTTGTCTTACGTATTTCGGGGTTATATTCCTGCAAACAAAAAGCATGTACAGTTGACTTCGTCAGCAATATTTGGAATAAATGGCACCATTACATCAAATTTTATACAGAAGTCTGACAACGTACTAAAATTATAAATATAAGAAAAATTTACCATTCTTTTATGTGAAATTATAGTCAATAAAATGCCTCAATATTTTTATAAAAACATGTGAATAATGAGTTTGCAATCTAACAAAGAAAGATAAGTTATTTACAACCATATAAATAAATAATATTATAGGGTTGGGTAAATATTCACAAATTATCATACCTTCTCACATCTCCTTTACTTTCTTCATATTTTCAACCCTCAAGCAACGCCGATGCTCTTTCATTTTTTTCCTTCTGCGGCCATCTGAATTTACATAAAGATTATGAATTTCAGTGTTATTTTCTAACGGTATTCTCCATCATTAATAGGTTATACAAAACAACTAGTAATATATTTATCAATAAATAAATACAAAAGCCAACCTTTTCAATAAATTTGGGAGTTCTCTTGAATACTTTATCTGCTAAATCGAAGTACACATGTTGCAAATGTAGTTTGCACCAAAAGTTCAGGACAATAGTCAACGCTAAATTAGAAATTACACAAATCACTACACAAGTATCGAAAATCGAATATATTATTAGTATATTACCATGGCATCTCACATATATACTTTGATTTTGAGCAGCAATTGAAGTAGAAGCTTCTCGGTCAGCTCACTGAATGCAGGTCTAATGACAGATTAGTATTACAGCCTAAAATGTAATCTATGGAGATATAAAAGATAAAATATGACTTAATAATTACTTACACACAAGTATTCGTTCAACGGTCTCTTTGATTTTATCCCATATTTCCAACCGCATCTCTATTATTGTCTTCCTATATGGTTTCAGATCCCATGAATGCTCCCTCTACATTCAATATCGCTACAATTTGTAGAAAATTATGTTAGAAAATTGTCATTTCAATTGAGAAATTTGAATCATCATTGACAACCGTAACCCTAATCCTGTTCGCGGAGACCTAAATCAAAATCTAAACCCTAACATCTAACCCTATCCCGTAAGATGCAAAAAGCTATAAGTGTGGGTATAACACAGTTTAAATTAATATTTATATGAATTCAAAAGTTGGCAGTATAAAGAAATGCATACCTCGACAATTTAGAAGGTCTTTTGCATACAAAGGGAAGAAAAATTCACGTAGAATTTTCCTTTTTTCCCTCTATAATTATCTGCAGTAATAAAATTATTATCCGATAGCATTATATATTTTGCATACGTACCGTACCTACTTTGGAAAAGTACTTCACGTCTTGTTTTACATATTCCAGTGCCATATTCATGTAAACAAAAAGCATGTACAGTTGACTCCGTCAGCAATATTCAGAATAAATGATACCATTCTATTAAATTTTATACATAAGTCTGATGACATACTAAAATTATAAATATATTGGAAGTTTACCATTCTTTGATGTGAAATCATTGTCAAATAAATGCCTCAATATTTTTACAAAAACATGTGGATAACGGGTTTGTAACCTGATAAAAAAATAAGTCATTCAAAACTGTATAAACAAATAACACCATAGAAGTGGGTAGATACTCACAAATTATCACACATTCGCACCTCTCCTTCACTTTCCTTCTATTTTTTAGCCCTTAAGCAGCGTCGATACTCTTTCTTTTTTTTCCCTCCATCACCATCTGAATTCACACAAAGAATATGAATTTTAGTGTCATTTTCTGACAGCGTTCTCTGCCATTAAGAGGTTGTACAAAACAACTATTAATATCTTTATCAATAAATTCATAAAAATACATATCTTTCTAATAAATTTAGAAGTTCTCTTGAATTCTTCATCTGCTAAATCAAAGTACACATGTTGCAAATATGGTTCACACCAAAAGTTTAAGATAATAGTCAACGCTAAATTAGAAATTGCACAAACCAATACATAAGTATAGAAAATCAAATATATAACTAGCACGTTACTTTAGCATCTCTCATCTATTCTTTGATTGTGACAAGAAATCCAAGTGGAAGCTTCTTGGTTTTCTCATTGAATGCAGGCTATGATAGATCAGTGTTACGGCATAAAACGTAATATATAGAGATATACAAGATAAAATATGGCTTAATCATTACTTACACACCAGCATTCGTTCAACGGTCTCTTTGATTTTATCCCATCTCTCCAACCGCATCTCTACCATTGTCTTCCTATGTCCTTCTAGATCACACGATTACTCCCTTTGCATGCAATATCGCTGCAAGTTATAGAAAATTATGTTAGGAAAACTTTATTTCAACAGAGAAATTTGAATCATTGTTGACAACCTTAACCCTAATCCTGTCAGCGGAAATCTAAATCGAAATCTAAACCTTAACACTTAACCCTATCCCGTAAGACGGAAAAAGTTATAAGTATGGGTGCAGCACAGTTTAAATTAATATTTACACGAATTTAAAAGTTTGCAGTATGAAGAAATACATACATTGACAATTTAAAAAGTCTTCTACGTTCAATAAAAAGAAAATCACATAGAATTTTTCTTTTTTCTCCCTATAATTACCTACAGTAGTAAAATTTTTATCTGATAGCATTATATATTTTGCATACGTACCTGCTTTTGAGAAGTACTCGACGCCTTTCTTTACGTATTCCACTGTCACATGTCTACAAATAAAAAGCTCGTATGGTCAACTTCGTGAGTAATATCTTGAATAAATGGCACCATTCTATCAAATTCTATGCAAAAAAGTCTGACAACGTGCTAAAATAACCAATATAAAGAAAGTTTACCATTCTCTTAACCAAATTTATTGTCGATTAAATGCCTCAATCTTTTTCACGAAAGTATGCGGTTAATAGGTTTGTAATTTGACAAAGAAAGTTAAGTTATTCACTACCATATAAATAAATAATATCATTGGGTTGGGTAGATACTCACAAATTGTGATACCTTCGCACTTCTTCTTTATTTTTATCCTATTTTTAGCCCTCAACCAGCGTCGATATTCTTTCCTTTTCTTCTTCCGCGACCATCTGAATTTACACAATGATTATGAATTTTAGTGTCCTTTTCTAACGGTGTTCTCCGTAATTAATAGATTATACAAAATAACTATTAATATATTTCTCACTAAATTACTACAAATACCTACCTTTTTAATAAATTTGGGAGTTCTTTTTTATACCTCATCTGCTAAATCGAAGTACACATGTTACAAATATGGTTCACACCAAAAGTTCAGGATAATAGTCAACGCTAAATTAGAAATTGCACAAATCAATACACAGGTATCGAAAATCGAATATATTACTAGCACGTTACCTTAGCATCTCACATCTGTGCTTTAATTGTGACAAAAAATCCAAGTGGAAGCTTCTCGATTTTCTCACTGAATGCGGGTTACGATAGATCAGTATTACGGCCAAAAACGTAATCTATAGAGATATACAAGATAAAATATGGTTTAATCATTACTTACACACCAGGATTCGTTCAACGATCTCTTTGATTTTATCCCATCTTTCCAACCGCATCTCTACCATTGTCTTCCTATGTGCTTTTAGATCCCACGATTTCTCCCTCTGCATGCAATATCGTTGTAATTTATAGAAAATTATGTTAGAAAAATTCTATTTCAATAGAAAAATTTGAATTATTGTGGATAACCTTAACCCTAATCCTATCCGCGGAGATCTAAGCCGAAATCTAAACCCTAACATCTAACCCTATCCCGTAAGACGGAAAAAGTTATAAGTATGGGTGTAGCACAGTTTAAATTAACATTTACACGAATTCAAAAGTTGACAATATGAAGAAATGCATACCTTGATAATTTAGAAAGTCTTCTGCGTTCAATAAAAAGACAAATTCACATAGAATTTTCCTTTTTTCCTCCCTATAATTACCTTCAGTAGTAAAATTATTATCTGATAGCAGTATATATTTCACATACGTACCTGCTTTTGAGGAGTACTCGACGCCTTTTTTTACGTATTCCACTATCACAAGTTTACAAATAAAAAGCACGTACGGTTAATTTCGTCAGTAATATTTGAATAAATGGCACCATTCCATCAAATTCCATGCAAAAGGTCTAACAACGTACTAAAACTACCAACATAAAGAAAGTTTACCATTCTTTCAAGAGAAATTAATGCCTCAATATTTTTCACGAAAGTATGCGGATAACGGGTTTGTAATTTGACAAAGAAAGTTAAGTTATTCATAACCGTATAAATAAATAATATCATTGGATTAGGTAGATACTCACAAATTGTCATATCTTCGCACTTCCTCTTTATTTTATCATATTTTCAGCCATCAACCAGCGTTGATATTCTTTCCTGTTCTTCTTCTGTGACTATCTAAATTCACACAATGATTATAAAATTTAGTGTCATTTTCTAACGGTGTTCTCCGTCATTAATAGATTATAGAAAATAACTATTAATATATTTTTCAATAAATTACTACAAATACCTACCTTTATAATAAATTTGGGAGTTCTCTTGAATACTTCATCTGCTAAATCAAAGTACACATGTTGCAAATATGGTACACACCTAAAGTTCAGGATAATAGTCAACGCTAAATTAGAAATTGCACAAACCAATACACAGGTATCAAAAATAGAATATATTACTAGCATGCTACCTTAGCATCTCACATCTATGCTTTGATTGTGATCAGAAATCCAAGTGGAAGCTTCTCGATTTTCTCACTAAATGCGGGCTATGATAGATCAGTATTACGGCCTAAAGCATAATCTATAGAAATATACAAGATAAAATATGGTTTAATCATTACTTACACAACAGCATTCGTTCAACGGTCACTTTGATTTTATCCCATCTTTCCAACAGCATCTCTACTATTGTCTTCCTATATGCTTTTAGATCCCACGAATGCACCCTCTGCATACAATATTGCTGCAATATATAGAAAATTTTGTTAAAAAAATTCCACTTCAATAGAGAAATTTGAATCATTGTCGACAACCTTAACTCTAATCCTGTCCGTGCAGATTTAAACCAAAATCTATACTGTAACACCTAACCCTATCCCGTAAGACGGAAAAAGTTATAAGTATGGGTGCAACACAATTTAAATTAATATTTCTACGAATTTAAAAGTTGGCAATATGAAGAAATGCATACCTTGACAATTTAGAAAATCTTCTACGTATAATAAAAAGAAACATTCACATAGAATTTTTCTTTTTTCTCCCAATAATTACCTGTAGTAGTAAAATTATTATCTGATAACTGTATATATTTTGCATACATACCTGCTTTTGAAAACTACTCGGCGTCTTTCTTTACATATTATGCTGTCACATGTCTACAAATAAAAAGCACGTACGATTAATTTTGTCTGTAATATCTTGAATAAATGGCACCATTCCATCAAATTCTATGCAAAAAGTATAACAACATACTAAAACTACCAATATAACGAATGTTTACCATTCTCTTAAGAGAAATTATTGTCGATTAAATGCCTCAATCTTTTTTACGAAAGTATGCGGTTAATGGATCTGTAATTTGACAAAAAAAGTTAAGTTATTCATAACCATATAAATAAATAATATCATTGGGTTAGGTAGATACTCACAAATTGTCATATCTTCGCACTTCTTCTTTATTTTATCATATTTTCAGCCCTAAACCAGCGTCGATATCCTTTCCTGTTCTTCTTCCGTGACCATCTAAATTCACACAATGATTATAAATTTTATTGTCATTTTCTAATGGTGTTCTCCCTCATTAATAGATTATACAAAATAACTATTAATATATTTCTCAATAAATTACTACAAATACCTACATTTTTAATAAATTTGTAAATTCTCTTGAATACTTCATCTGCTAAATCAAAGTACACATGTTGCAAATATCATACACACCTAAAGTTTAGGATAATAGTCAACACTAAATTAAAAATTGTACAAACTAATACACAGGTATCAAAAATCGAATATATTACTAGCACGTTACCTTAGCATCTCACATCTATGCTTTGATTGTGACCAAAAATCCAAGTGGAATCTTCTCGATTTTCTCACTAAATGTGGGCTATGATAGATCAGTATTACGGCCTAAAACATAATCTATATAGATATACAAGATAAAATATGGTTTAATCATTACTTACACAGTATCATTTGTTCAACGGTCTCTTTGATTTTATCCCATCTTTCCAACGGCATCTCTACTATTGTCTTCCTATATGCTTTTAAATCCCATGATTGCATCCTCTGCATGCAATATTGCTGCAATATATAGAAAATTATGTTAGAAAAATTTCACTTCAATAGAAATATTTGAGTCATTGTTGACAACCTTAACCATAATCCTGTCCGCGGAGATCTAAATCAAAATCTAAACCCTAACACCTAACCCAATCCCATAAGACGGAAAAAGTTATAAGTATGGGTGTAGCACAGTTTAAATTAATATTTCTACGAATTTAAAAGTTGGCAGTATAAAGAAATGCATACCTCGACAATTTAGAAAGTCTTTTGCGTTCAATAAAAAGAAAAATTCATATAGAATTTTTCTTTTTCTCCCTATAATTACCTGCAGTAGTAAAATTATTATATCATAACAGTATATATTTTGCATATCTACCTACTTTTGAGAAGTACTCGACGCATTTCTTTACGTATTCTGCTGTCACATGTCTACAAATAAAAAGCACGTACGGTTAATTTTGTCAGTAATATCTTGAATAAATGGCACAATTTTGTTAAATTCTGTGCAAAAAGTATAACAACGTACTAAAACTACCGATATAAAGAAAGTTTACCATTCTCTTAACCAAAATTATTGTTGATTAAATGCCTCAATCTTTTTCACGAAAGTATGCGGATAATGGGTCTGTAATTTGACCAAAAAAAGTTAAGTTATTCACAACCGTATAAATAAATAATATCATTGGGTTAGGTAGATACTCATAAATTGTCATATCTTCGCACTTCCTCTTTATTTTATCATATTTTCAGCCCTCAACCAACATCGATATTCTTTCCTATTCTTATTCTGCGACCATCTGAATTCACACAATGATTATAAATGTTAGTGTCATTTTCTAACGGTGTTCTCCGTCATTAATAAATTATACAAAATAACTATTAATATATTTTTTAATAAATTACGACAAATACCTACCGTTATAATAAATTTGGGAGTTCTCTTGAATACTTCATCTGCTAAATCAAAGTACACATGTTGCAAATATGGTACACAC
>JAOVVI020015679.1:0-11109 GCA_028571085.2 Nepenthes alata
CTCTGATTCAATAAATGGGCGTTACGCTTCTACAATTATGAGAGGAGTTACTTGTGTAACAGTTGCCTATATTTGATGACTAGACCGTCCAGTTTTCGACCGCTGGATTAGTGTAGATAACCACCTGAAAGCAGTCCATTAATTATCCATTATTGCCCATTTATTATGGACGGTTCGAGTCACGCTTTATGGGTAAACTACCGCACCTTTTACTTCATGGGCTTAGAGAGTCTTCTGTTGGGCCATTACTACTTTGGGCCTTCCTTCTACGCACTGGGTTTTAGGCTGGCCCATGTATTGTCATACCGATCAGCAGTGAATTTATTTAATTGTCAATAACTACATACTAGGTATATAAATGTATATATGAGCTGTGTGTATGAATAATCATTTAATAATTACCAAAAAAAAAGAATCTTTTGATGTGTTTCTATCCCTATTCTTGTGAAATGCCTCTTTTCTTCGACTAAGTCATCATTCAACAACCGAATCGTGTTCTAATATCAATTGACCTTGGGTACGCTATTTTTGAAGTTAAAAACAACATTTTATCGGTTTTATTTCTTCTCTTTCGTCTTATACTCATTATTACTTAGCCATATTTATTACAAGGTGTTGTGTCTTTATTTTTTGGGGTTTATATAACTGAACATATATTATATAGTGGATATTTTGGACATATAGTCCTGTGGTTTTTCTCTCTCGTTCACCAGGAGGATATTTTACATGAAATTGTGTATCAGTTATTATTTGTGATTATTACTTGTTTGTTGTGTATTAATTATTTTCTTACGATTCAAATAAGCCATTTGATCCCAATATGTGGTATTAGAGTATAGGTTATAAAACTACGATTTGATGGTGTCGATGTTGACAAGCTTGTCATTCTATGTTGAGTAATTTAATAGGCAAAATAATTTCATTCTTTGGTAACAAAGGGTGAGAAATATTTTGACCCGGGAAGGAATGGTAAAAATACTTAGGTGTAAGGAGGATAAGTTGGAAAAGATGAAGGATGAGAAGTGACAAGATATAAGGGATCTTGCTAATCACACGATCAAGTTGTATCTCGTGGTAATACTCTTCAAGAAGCCATTGGCTGTTGAATCCAGTGGAGTTCTAGATGAAGTTTAAAAGTCGATATAAATCCAAGTCATTGATAATAGTGTTGCTAGCTTATTTGTTGGACTCGTACGATTATATTGTCACAACACTATTGTTTAAAAAAGATATGCTCAGCTTTAATGAAGTTATCGCTTCCTTACTTATGAATGAGTCAATGCGGAAGGGAAGCGTTGATATTTTAGGGGAATCGAGACTTTTGGTATCTACTAACGATCGAGCACATGAGAGATTGAGGGACCAAGTGACAAATTAAATAGAAGTAACGGCCGGTTCAAGCTTAAAGACATAGAGTGCTTCCATTTTGGCAAGAAGGGCCACATGAAACGAGATTGTTTTAAGAGGAAGTAGGAGAAGGAGGGTCAAGGCGAGCGTCAAGAGAGGAGGGATTATGTTGAAAAATGATCGGGCCTTTATCACTTCCTTTGGAGACCTTCTAGTTGTCTATGTGGAGAAGACACGAAGTTTTTTGAGCCAAGAGACGAATTGGGTGATGGATAGTAGTTCCTCATACCATGCGACATCAAAGAAGTTCCTCTTCATCGCCTATACGCCTGGGGACTATGAAGTATTAAAGATGGATAACAATGATTTGTTGAGGGTTGTTGGCATTGGGGATGTTAGCTTGCGGACGAACAATGGGACAAAACTCATGTTGAAAGGCGTGCAACATGCCTCAATTTGTGGTTGAATATGATTTCAACCAAAAATCTTAATGAAGAAGGCATTTTACACTGCGTTTAGAAAAGACTGATGGAAACTGACAAAGGGTGCCTCGGTTGTGACAAGGGGAAGCAAGCAATTAAGCCGTTACTTGATGAAGGCTTTAATTGCCAAGAATAATGCCAAGGTGACCAACATGGGTATTGGTCACGGTGGCCGGAAGAGGAGGCCGAGGAGGAATGTAAGGGGGAGTAATTCTGTCATAAAAGAGAAGCCGAAGGGGAGTGAGAATAGTCCAGGTTTGGTGGAGTGAAAAAGGGTATCATTCAGGTTTGCGGAGGTCGACGTTGAGATCCCATTGGAGAGAGTTGCCAAAGGGCAAGTGATAAGGTCGCCAGTAAAGGCGAAGGGTTCCCCACAAGGTTGTGAGGGAATGTTTGTTGGGTTTTGGTTACTCTTTTATGAATGTCACAATAAATGGATGCTCATCCAAGCGGTAAAAGATATTGAAGGGTTACGCAGTATTCGTGCCAGGTTCGGCCGAGGATTGATTGAAGGTCAGTAGAGTAGCGCATAACAGGCACATAATTCACGCTTACATGCTGATTCCAGATTGGGGATCACCTAAGGCGCACCCAATGGGGCGCTCGTTTGCCGATTTCAGTAGGCGCGCGCTCAATGAATGCTTAACTGGTGCTCGATGCCTGACTCGATTTTAGGGTAATCTGAAAATCATTTCTCACACAAGGAGTGCTGCACAGAGAGAGAAGAGGAAAATGTTTGACATCCGGTTGAGATCCGATTTTAGTTTCATTCTCCAAGGTTAGGTATGCAGCTCTAAAGCGAATTTCTAAAGCGTATTTCGTTTGGTTGCTTTTATTTCTTATTGTACTTCATCTTATAAGTTGTTAGGTGTATTGAGGGTGTTGTAATTAACTATTATTCACATGGGATTGTAGTGAATGAATTTTGGAGGGGGTTTTTTGTAACCGACACTATTATTATAATTGATTTGTTCAGAGTTTGTCCCGTAGTCTGTTCCTTAGTTGAAAAGGATTTTCCACATTAAAAATGTTATAATTATTGTGTTTCTTGTGCTCACGAGTTTGATGGTTGACATTTGACGAAGGGTCTAGGTTTTGTTTCGCTGCGCTGGGTCGAACCCCAACACAAACTGCTAAAGAATTACTTGGAGTCCAGTTCACAGAACAGGCTTCTATCAGTGAACTTGGGGATTCAATGCTATTACAACTCTGTTGGGAAATTTCTTGAAACAATTTCCAACTCTAACGTTGTTTACAGTTGACCAATATCAGCAAATCCTAGCTCTTGGATTCTCATGTACTAAAGTAGGACGTGGTGTTTCATATTGTATTGATCAGTGAGTAGATGATATTGATAGTGGTATGGCTGCTGCATAAAACGTGGGAAACAAAAAGCAAAGACTATGCAAAATCTTTCAAATGTATCTGAATGTTGCTTTGGCCAATAACATTTTTAGATGGTTGTGACATTATGTCTAAAAGAGAGGGATGGTGTGTGGTGTTAGGCTTGTATAAATGCTAGTCTGTCACCTCTCATGGCGCTGTTAGTTTCCCTGTACTTGTTGCAAGTTCTTTGTCTTTTGCAATGGGGATATTGGCTTAGTCCACCCTGGTTTATAATTATGCTGCATCTGTGGATGACAATATTGGTGTCGGTCACTAGGGTATCGGGTGATAGGTATTGGTATCAGACGTATTGAATGCAATTTTTTTTATTGCAAATTGGAACTTAAGGTATCAAGAAATATCATTGTTAGAGGCCAAATATCATATGTATTAGCCGATATTTCATTCAATGGCAATTTGTCATGCAAGTTTAAGAGGTGTTATGATTTCCATGGCTGGATTTCCATGATAATATATTTCACATATTTGAACTCATCATGTACTGTTCTCGTTCAGTTTCCTGCACCATCGTCTTTTTCTGATCCTTTACAAATTTATTCACTGTGTGGTCTTGTATAGCATAACAAGAATTTTTCATATCTTTGAGCCACACATTGCTTTCTGCAGGATGATCAAAATGTTGTTGTGAAGCGTAAAACTGAACTTGGTGGAGCATTCTCCATGGCTAGCTGGATGCTATTCATTGGTCTGTTATCTGCGTGAGTATTTAGTAGTATACATTGTTTTTATCAGAAATTCAGTACCGCGCCATGTATTGTTTGGCTAGTCTTGCTACAACATATAAGAGGAATTGGCAATTTATAAAAGCACAAATTGTTTGGAACAGTTCATTGACTATATTTCCTGATCTTTTCTCAGGCTGCTGTATCAGATCATAGCAAAAAGAAGTGTCGAGGTGCATAATGTGAGGGCAACAAATGCACCTGATTTAGCATCTTTTATCAACGACTTGGAGTTCAATATAACAACAATTTCTAGTATGAGCTGTTCTCAACTGCGTGGTCTTGGTACTTTAGTTATGGGAAACCCTGGCTCCATTGATTATAGAGTAGCGAGTCTCTCAACATTTGCAAATTATACTTGTCTGAATACCAGCAGGGGGCCAACAATTACTCTTAGGTGCAATAATTGTCCGCTTACTCGAGATAACGTATTCATCACCTGGTGGTTTGCTGATCTTCCAAATGAACCTGCATTGGCAGTTGGTTTCCAGTTCAACCTGACAGCCAAGAATCGTGCTTATAAAAAACATCTGAGTTTAGTCAGTGGCACTGTAAAGAATGGATCCGATCAAGAAGATATACCTATCACATTTAGAGGGGTGGATACAAATATACTGAAATTTAATTTATTTCCCAGATTGTACCATAATTTACATGGTTTAAAGCTTGTTCAACCTCTATTTCACGAGTTTTTGCCGGGTTCGTTTATCACCAATGCAACAGAGCTACAGTCATCCCTTCGGAGTTCAACAGATGGATTTGTCAACACTACATTGTACATCAATTTTCTCTCCAACTATTTAGTTGAGATCAATAACGAGAATATTTTTGGACCAGGTTTGTAATTATATCTGCATTTTTTCTTAAATTGTGTTTTTGGTCTTTCTTCTCTTCTGTTATATTGTATGACAAATTTATCTATTTATTCTTTTTAAATATTTTTAATTTTGTGAAAATTTTTGATACATTTAATATCTCTGAGAAAGTTGGTAAAAACATCTGAGAGAGTATCCTAGATAAATTTTAGGTGCAAAAGGCGCTTAAACCATGCGCCTGTATAAAGATCAATTTATGAATCTGATCCATTAGACAGGGATGCAGAGTTTTTCCTCGTTGTTGCCCCTTATTGTTTAAAGAAAATGATTGGACCTTCAAACATTTGGAGGAAAAAGCATGGATGAGTATGATATTATAATAATATAACTATGTCAATAATATGTCATAATATATCAGTTGATATTCAAAATGTTGACTAATATAACTGATGTGATTAAAATATCGACTGATACGGCCTTGTCAACTACAGTTTTCAGAAATTTTATTATTTTGATATATTAGATACTAATATGTATTGTTTAATATATCCAATAACAATATGGCCTTGACCAATATCGATATCGATATTTTTATCCATGGCTGCATAACTTCTAGTCAAGTGCAAAGAGTGGGGCCCTTGACTTTGAATGATCACTAAGAGGAAACATTGGTTTGAATTTTGAAAGTCCAGTATACTGTGGCTGACATGATATGATAAATGATGGCAGCTTTGGTTTTTTTGCATTTGGTTAACCTCTTGTTACACGGTCTATAAAACATCAATAAATTCTTAAATTTCACTATGGAAACTATCTAAATTTGCTATTTTCATTCCACTTGATTTAGTATAAAATCTTCCGTTATTTGATTAATGGAAAAACTTCTGTTGTTTCTATCATCGTGCTGTTAGTAGTCTAGATGGCTGTGATTGCTATTATTAATTGGAAAATATTTTTGGTTGGGCTGCAATTTAGTTCTTTTTGACTTGTGGAGATGATGCACTACTATTGACAAAGATCCTTACGCCTTTCTCTTTTGGAATGTGCAGTGAGCTTTCTTGCAAACATCGGGGGTCTTTACTGCATTAGTCTCGGGATTTTTTTCTACCTTTTAGTGCAAGTACGTTTCCATCGACTAATGCTCTTTTCCACCGTTTTCAGTTTCTTTTGCCATTATTGATGATGAAATTTACAATTAGAATATCCTATCAACCCAACATCGGTAGTTTCACGGGATGTATACTCTGAGGGATAGTTGACAATTATTGCTCTGTTCTACATGTACTCAGCATTTTGCTTTAGCATCCATCCTTATGCCTTTTCATTTAAATATTTCTTCTCAAATTTTAAGGATGTAGCTGACTATTGCCTGAATAGGTATCGTTTCACCCTCAACTATGAGATACATTGTCTTGAGCTTGGCCAAATGCAATAAGATGTAAAGAATAGAACTTTGGATAATCAGTGATCGTTGTCCAATGTAAACAATATATTGTCTAGAGATTACTAAATACCCCAATTCCTTGAATGTGTCAAGAGACTAAAAGAACGTAAAATATTTCTGACTAGTTGTGGAGAGTATTGGCAAAATGTTTGTTAAACATCAACACTATTGATATAAATATTAGCCGTTATGTATCGGTATTGGGGCCATATATTGAAATATATTGACCGATATAGCTGATATATCGGTTGATACATGTCAGCTTATAATTTTTTAAAATATTTTTTCTTCCTATATATCCGATATATCAGATATCAATATAGCTGCTACTGATGCTGATACCCCTAATTTCATCCATGGTCAACACAAAAGCCCAAGAGAAATGTCTTCTCAATTGGATAGACATAGGTATCCAAGAAGAATTTCACTTCCATTCTTGAAAAATAGGGTTGGGTTTTTTCATTCGGTTCTCATGTTTTTTTCTCAATCTAGTGTGAATCAAGGATTAAAAGACTGCGCAATGAAGATCAAGTTTTCCAAAATATTAGAAGACGAAGGAAAGCTATGGATCGCTGGGATAAAGTAAGTTCCTTTTGTCTAATGTTTTCTTATCCTGCTTTTCCTTAATTTCATATATTTTTCAATCTTTTCTTACTGGCTTGACTAAAATCTATTTGACTATCAACTAGTTGAGAAAATATGTGTTGTATACATGGGGCTGTAATGCCTTACAAGAAGACTACGACGCTACTAGAAACAAGTCATGTTGTACCTGCAATACGGTTGACTCATTGAGAAAGCACCGATCCTTGAGGAAAAAGATGCAGCAAGAGAGCTGTTTGAGTACAATCAGTTTTGGTGAAAAGATCTGCCCTCCTAATGAAACGGTGTGCTCGGTTTGTATTGCCCTTCAGTTTTTCATTTCCATTTTTTTTGTCTCGATCAATGACTTATGCTAACGATCTCTGTGAAATCGTCTACCTTGGGTTGCTTCTCTTGCATTGCCAGGATAAAAATGCCACCTCAAGAGAAATCTTGTTATGTTTGCTTTTCTAATTTTGCATCTTCTGATTTTTACATGTTATGTTCTTGGCATACATCATACTCTGATTATGATATAAAGAAGAAAGTGGGAAAAAATTTAGGTAATCATCATGCATTTTATTATTCTGTTGTTTGAACAGCTTGTAAAAGAACCATCAGGAGTTGTAAAAGGTGAACACCTGATCAAATCTTGTGTACGAAGTGCTTCTACTCTTCCAGTATCCATGGTTCGAGATAATGATATTCTGCCCCTGCCACCTTTACCCGGTGAGTTATATCTTGATCGTTTTGAAGAACTTTTGGCACACAAAAATGTACACGTATTTCAAGCATTGTCTGGAGTTTTATTTGGGTGTATTTCATGGATGAAAATATCGATACAAGTTGCAACCGTATCAAATAATTTGTATCTGTATCTGATATTAGAAATGTGGAAAAGATTCTTACTAAAATTTGACAATCTATATACCTATTTAAAGAGTTGTACTCAATCTTGTCAAAATTACTATTGATGTTCTTATTGGTTATTGAAAATATCTCTAAAACTTTTGATCTATGTATTTTTTATACTTGAAGAAAACATATGTGTTTAGTTTTTTTAGAAAATTTATGCATCTTTGAAGCATGTGAACTTAAGCTTTCAAAAATGAAATTAAATAAAAAAAATCGACCAATATATTGCAATAGGTCACCATGTTGAGATATTTTTTCAGTATGGGGTAATTTAAGTATTGGGCCTTTCAATAACAACACAAATTTGCCAATATATTAGATATCAACTAATATTTTTCTCCATAATTACCACTTTCTGCCTAATTTCTTACTTGCATCGGTTCCTTGCAGAATTCAAGAGTGGATCTTCAATGGACACGTCGGATATTCGAAAGAATATTCAAGATCTGTATGAATATAATGCCATGCTGAGGGAGAAATTGGCGGCTGCTCAATCTGTGCTTGATGGTTTAACCACCAGGATGGCGGCAGAGGGCCAAACGTAGTGCTTCTATAAACCAGCTTATGGAGCTGAAGCTATTCTGTAACCCAGTTTATCGGTTTATAGACCCCGGGAAAGCATCCTTCATCCCGCAACTTTGAGAACCTTACCGGGTTATTTGGGGTCATTGTGACTTCATGATGCTTGACGTCGGATGCTTGTATAGCTCGGAGTTGAGGCGGCAACCTGAATGTAGTAATGTGAAAGACGATGTGTATCCATCGAAGTTAAGAATCGTTCATGGTCCTGTTATTGTATGTTGAAGGCAAGCATGCGAGGTGTATGCTTATTGCTTCAGATGTCAACAATCGGGAACGAAAGAATCTCGGATGTTGTGAATTTGATCTTGTACTTGGAGCATATTTGTTCTTAAAACCAATCAAAACTCGAGCCTAACTGTAGAGCTCGTTAGATAAACAAGCCAAGGCTGATCATGGCAGGCCTGTATTCGTGTTGCCTCATCAATTAGATTTGTTTGAGCTTGTGAGCAGACTTTTTCGTAGGATTGCAGATATGCTTTGTTTACGATTGATAAGATAATAGATTTATTTATAAATTTATGCATAAATTGTTTTAAAAGTTTTGTTAATTTATTCGCTTGAAGTGTCAGCTCCGTCAATTTGAACAGGGTTGGTAGGGTTCATTTTTGCACGAGGAAACCAAGCTTGAGCTGGGCATGGTTATGCATTAATAAACCAAGACACGAGCTAAGTACGAGTCCATTAGTGTTTTCATCAACATCTCAGAAAGATTGCTCAATTCAAGCTTGTTTACAATATAAGAAGAACTAAATTTATTTAAATTTGATTAGCCTTGTAGCTCTATTTCTATAAAATTTTAGCCAATTAGAATTGTCCTATCATATAAATGAGAAAGAAGACCATTTCTGTTTTTTTTTTTTTTTTTTGAGTCAGATTACATTCAAATATTCTTTTTCTAGAAATTTTCTAGTGTTTGATAACATGAAAAAATAAATGATATACCATGAAAGGATGCTTTCATAAGGACTTTGTGGTTCATAATCTGGTTTCTGTTCTTCTTTATTGGAATATGAAGCTCTTTTATCCTTCAAATGATTTAGGCCATTTTAAAAGCAATTGAAGTAGGGTTTGAGATACTATTTTAATGTGTTTTTAATCTTATCCTATTATATTATAAGAGTAGATTTTGACCATATAAAAATAATAAATCCTAATGTTTGTGATGATTATGATAAACTCCCTGCAATCAAACTTGCATTCAGCACAAATTATCAGAGGAAACTTCAAAGACATGGGCATTCTTTGTACTCAATTTTAGGCCATGTTTTATGTATAAAGAAACTTCAAAGAAAGATGTTAATGGGTGCATAAGTTTGATTTTTCTTAAGATAATATTTGTCTCTACAAACATAAATGTGTCACGTCTCAAATTTTAAATTACAAAGATATGACATAAATAAAATTTAATTTAAAAAAATTAAGATGCGACCTTATAATAAATACTATTATATAAATTCAATATATATAGGCAAAATCCTAGGAATAAATGACCACAATCTAAGAGTATTCCTAAATTAATCCATGTGCCCAAAAATAATCCAATAAGAAAACAAAATCAACTATTCAACTAATCCTAACGACACTATAATTTAAAAATTTGAAAGCATACGGTCACAATATGCACATTGCAAAAACCAAATAATTATTCAAAATTTAACCATCTAATAATAATAAAAATATCCCGAAATAACACATCTAAGAACAACTCTCCATCTATGATTCTATACGAGATTCAAGCCAACTGATATTTAATAGGTTAGAAAATACGATAAAAGCGGTTTAATGCTCAATAAAACGTGAATAATTTGTATATGTGGATATCCATGAATAAAATATAATGAATGATAATAGTAAACAAATACAGAAATGTTAAAAAAGATGATGTATTGATAAAAATATATAAAAATATAAGAACTAACGATACATAATAACCTCATCGATGAGAGTCAAATATCGAATATCATGCTACAATTGCTTCCCCATATCCTAGGCCATATATTACTATTTAAAACTCATAGATAGATAAATTACATATTATTTTCTATAGGTGGGGCAAATATCATTATTCAAACCCGTGGATATTAAATATAACATTTAATTATAAATAATATACTAATATATTTTTGAATATTTTTCATTGAATCTCCACAATGGTTATTATTTTAGTTAAAATAAAAAAATCTACAATAAATAATAAATTTATAAATTTTTCTAACTTTAGAAAATAAATAAATTTATAAATTTTAAAAAATAGAGTATTTTATCAATTATTTGCATAAAAGACATGCAAGGCCATATTCATGATGTCATGATTCCATGACAAGTTTTATAAATATAGTCACTGGTCTTTAAATTAAATGAGAATAAAATTAACAAGCATACTAAGATAAGCAGAATATAAATATTAAAGAATAATATACATATAAATACCGAATAAACAATTAAAATATTTTAACAATAAAAGAAGAATGAATTTATATATACTTACCTCAAATCGAATATTACCAAAATCTTACACAAAATAGTCTTCAAAATTCAACATTCTTTACTCCACTCTCGGGATCTTAGCAAAAAGGTCTAAAACAAAGCAAAAATACTTATATATATGAACTAATGCACTCGTACTGGTCATACGCCCAGTAAACATAAAGATAAAATACATACATATACAAGCGTGCCTCGACCTCACACACGCAATATCTATCCTATTAGCCTATTCATGAGTGCGCTGCTTTCCATGCATAAGTGATACCCATTCTATCAGCCTATACACGAGCATCGTACCCGCACAGGTCGAGTATCGGCCAACCCTC
>JAOVVI020015680.1:0-11109 GCA_028571085.2 Nepenthes alata
CAGCTATGGGTTCGACGCTTCAAAGTTTCCCTCAACCTGATTGACGACCAGCTCAGAGTCCCTATAGATGATCAGCGACCTGGCTGAGCACTCTTTGGCGAGCTAGAGTCAGCTAGGAGTGCCTCGTACTTAGCACCATTATTGGTGGCTGGAAACCCGATGGTGATAGAGTACTTGATCTCTGACTCGTCTAGGGTTTGCAAGACCACGCCTGCTCCACTGCCAGCTTGTGTTGACGAACCATTGAAGTGAAGAGTCCACATCAAAACCCCCAACTTATTCGCATCTCCAACAAGATTAGGGGTGTCAAGAACTGGGGTCGCCGTCTTAACTATGAAGTCCATGAGGGCCTGGCTCTTCATGGCTGGCCACGGTAGAAACTCCACGTCAAACTCGTCCAACTCTATAACCCATTTGACCAGCCACCCAGAGGTGTCCGGTTTCTGTAGTATTCCTTTTAAAGGTTGGTTAGTCAGGACGATAATTTTATAGGCTTGGAAGTAGGGACGCAGCTTTCGGGAAGAGTACACTAGGGCTAGCGCGATCCTCTCACCATGCGAGTAACGACTCCCAGTGTCGGTCAGGACCTTACTTACATAGTATACCGGTCTCTACATGCTAGACTGCTACTAGATTAGGACTGAGCTCAGCGTCGTGCTAAAAACTATAAGATATAAGCACTACTCTTTACCTTCCTAAGGTGAAGTCAGGAGAGACTGATGGGAGAGATATTCCGAGAGCTCCTAGAACACGCCGTCACACTCGACTACCCATTGGAACTCAGTTGCTTTAGTCCCCGTCAATGCCTTGAAGAATGGCAAGTATTTCTCCCCAACTTTTCCCAATAATCAAGACAGGGCGGCGAGCCTCCCCGTGAGCTTCTGGACCTCTTTCACAATCTGAAGAGGACTCATCTCGAGGATAGCACTTATCCTTTTGGGGTTCGTCTTAATACCCCACTGAGACACTATGAAACTCATAAACTTTCTAAAGGTCACTCTAAAAAAACACTCGGTCGGGTTAAGTTTCATCTAGTGCGCTCGGAGAACTTCAAAGGTCTCGCTCAAGTCACAAGCGTGGTTGTCAGTGACTTTACTATTGATGAGCAATGTCTTCTACATACACTTCCATGTTTTGACCGATCTGGGTTTCGAATATATTATTTATCAGCCACTGATAGATAGCCTTGACGTTCTTCAGATCAAAAGGTATGACCTTATAACAGTAGATCTCCTGGTTCGTCATGAATGAGGTAAACGCCTCATCCTTCGGGCTCATCCTAATCTAGTTATATCTCGAGTAAGTATCTATGAAGCTTAGCAGCTCATGGCCGGAAGTGAAGTCTACCAGTTGGTCGATCCTCGGGAGTGGGAAGTTGTCTTTCGGGCATGCCTTGTTCACATTGGTGAAGTCTACACACATCCGCCACTTTCCATTACTCTTGTTGATGAGAACGACATTAGACAACCAGTCTCGGTACTAGACCTCCCTGATGAACCCTGTGTCGAGTAGTTTCTTCACTTCCTCGCTAATCCTGACCAGTTTTTTGACTGAGTGATTTCTGCATTTTTGCTGGAAGAGCTTGTGACCAAGATTGAGATCCAACTTATGAACCATTACTCCGGTCGATATCTCTGACATGTCAGTAGGAGTCCACACAAAAATGTCAGCGTTTTGCCTGAGCCAGGTGACAAGTTGGTCACAGACGGGAACTGGAAGGGAGCTACCAACGTGTATGCATTTTTAAGGTTCGCTGGGGTCCAAAGGAATTTAATCAGTTGACTCTGCCGATTGAGCCTATTGTAGGGTGTACTCATCTCTGAAGTCGAGGTCTCCGATCGGTTGGCTTGGGGTCATTGGATCGACTTGGTATAGGTAGCACGTTCGGCCTATTACATGGTCTCCCATGACTTCTCCAATGTCACACGGTATCGGAAACTTTATCTTTAGGTATGGGATCGACGCACTACCTCAAAAGCGATTAAGCAACGCCATCCCAAGATTACACTGTAGACAGACGAAAGGTCGACTACCAGGAGCGTGAGAATCTGGGAGGCCGTGCATCGGTATCTCCCTAGCATTTTCTCCGGTTGGACAACTCCTTTCATGGGTACTAGTTCATTATTCAGGCCGTACAAGGGTCCTTCGGTAGGCCTCATCTAGCTCTTTTTTAATCCAAACTTCAAAAATTATCAAAATACAATAAATTGTGAGAGCTTCCATTATCGATAAAAACTCGCTTCAATTGGTAATCAATGTTACCGTCTAAAATGAGAGTAGATATAACTAGAGGGTTAGAATGAGGGGTCATTAAAAGCATCATATTATTGTCGCTAAAACTGATGACATCAGTCCTAACCCCTACTCTCGACTTCTGGTTGTTGGAAGCGTTCTTTGGGCGGTCCGAGGCATTGCCCTTGGACAGATTGGTTATTACCATATTAACAAGCCCGGCCACCACGCGATTCCATGACTACTCTTGTGTGTCTTCCTCTATTGTCGCGGGAGCCTATTTCGAGTTTTGTAGGAACCTTATTAGATGTCCTCGATAGATTAAGTCTTCAATCTCCCTCTGTAGAATATGATACTCCTCAATTTTGTGACCCAGAGACCGGTGGTAGTAGTAGTATTTGGTCTTATCCCCTACCTCTAGGTTCTTGGGCACCTTGGACCATTTTAGGAACCTTTCATCCCGGATCTACATCAGGGTGTTGGTGCATGTGTCAATTAGGGAGGTCAGGTCTTGCGATCAAAATTCTTTCCGGGGACCTAGCTCCACCCGTAGCTGCTTGCGTGGTCCTCGAGGATGGTAGTCATCCCCATTCCTCTTTTTTCGTTCATTGGTCTCTCCAATGGCAAGCCAGCGCGATATGGGTTCTTTATTTCGTTGGCCTCCTCGGCTGCTATGTAAGCCGGGCTGATCGTCTTGGCCTCCCAAAAAGTTTGAGAGTTGTAGTGGATCATGCGCTTGAAGAAATCAGCCGGCTCTAAAATAGAAATGAAAGCGTTGAGTTTCACCTGGTTGGTAACCCATATATCCTTCGGGCCTTAGCGGTGAAGCGAGCCAAAAGCGCTTCAAGCTCTCATCTCGTCGCTGCCAAAGCCAAACCAGGCCCTAAGGTTGCTTCATCTCCCTTCGGCTAGAGGCGAATTGGGATGGAAAGCAATCAAAGTGCTCCGCGAATGTCCGAATAGAATTGAGATGTTCCCTTTGACGGTCAAAGAGAAACTCTGACACATGGCGGCCACGTCTAAGCCTTGGAAGCTCAATAATGTGCGAAAGTGGTCTACGTAGTCCATCAGATCGGTACTCCCGTCATACCGCTTGAGGGCAGGCATCTTGAATTTGTGGGGGAGTGGCTGTGCACAAATCTTCACCGTGAAGGGGGACTTCCTCAAGTCTGTAGTCCTTCAACCAACATCGCCCCTGAAGACGTACTGACATATTTCTTTTCCACCCTCTCTTCCATGCGAGAGGTGGGCGCGACCCTCTTGGCATTGAGGAAGGTCCTTAAATTCAAGTGGTTTGGAGAGAGGTGCACGGCCGTGTAACTCCGAGTTCATGGTGGTCGTGTGCTGCAAGAGGCTTCTTCTTGGGTCGAGGGCCTCCGATCGCTATAGGAGTAGCAAGGGTTCCGCTTCTTAGAACTTTCCTCTCGTGTCCCATGGTTAGGACAATCCTCCAATCTCATCGAGGCCCTACTGCTCAAGGCCTCCTGGGCCACAGAATCTTTTAAACCGAAGGCTTTGGTCTTTGACTCTTATTCTTAGAAACCGATGCTTATGTTGTGGAGGAGGGAGCGCCCAATTGTTATACGTCCAGATGGCTACTGCTCCTATGGAGCATTTTGAACACGTCGCCCATCTAGGTTGTCAACATGTGAACATCGAGCTTGGGACGCTCACCCACATGGCTATCAGCAGAGGGGTCGTCACCTTGGGTGGCGGTGTCCCTGGGCGGCACACTGATCTGCGCCCTAGTGTTGACCATTTTTGCTGTTGTGAGTGTGGTGGTTGGTTGTTGAACTTTTACTTCATTCCCACAGACGATGCCAATGATATGTTCCAAGATTTGAGTTGTGGTACGAATTATGGAGTCACACAATTTTTCTCATGAGTCAAATTGGAGCGGGTCCAGTAACCATCTCTACTAATCTGAAACCTAACCATCACAAATTATAAATAAGAAGTTAGAAAATTGGCAAGACTCACTTTTCGATTTATCATTTGTTGTTCAAATCAGAAATCTTTCCAATGAAATAGAAAAATATAAGAAGGATATGAGAATAATGCAATGATGCACGTGTGTGGGGGATGTGAAAGGGGGATTAAGCTCCCGTAGTGCACTCAGCATACAATGTCTTAAAGAGATGGAGGATTGGGCTTCGATGTATCACACTCGGTAAGTGGTTCACTAATGTGCACTCAACAAGGAGTGGCTTCCCGAAGAGAAGAAAGAGCTATACTGAAAAAAGTGAGCTTGGTTCTTTTTGGGCTCTTGTGTCTCGCTCGAAGGTAGCTTTAGTTGAAAATTGATCGATACCTCTTCCTGTAAAGGAGAAGGGTATTTATAGTATTTTGTAGTGAAGGATTTGGCATCAATACTAGTGATAAGTATTTCACTAAGATTCGTCGGCCGTTGGAGTGTTGACAGGAGCCATCGTGTCAAATGTAATTTTGTAACGGTAATGTGATCACGACTGGTGGTAGTTGATAAGGGTCATGCTACTTCTCAGGTGGGTTGGCTAAGTTGTTGTTGGTCGATGAGCATGATGGTTTCCCATGGTTGACCACCATCACTATTGGTTGGAATATGTTGCGTCGGCGTCTTCTGAGCTGCCGAACTACTATCGCTAAGGTGGAGGGTAGATTTTGTCATGATTGGCTGAGCCATAAAGGTTATCCCCTAGTCCCGGAGGGTTACTCCTCTAAGGGCTTGTTCGTAGCAGATGGGCTGGTTGGACGATTCCTGAGTATACTCCGTGTTAGGCTTCGCTAGCTAGTGGGCTGACTGTCAGATCGATCCTCGTCCCGGCTAGATCGGCCCCATTGTCACTAGACCCATCAAAAGTCATAATCATTCATTTCGATTGGAAGAAGCAATATATCACTCTATGAAAAGTGATTATTATGGTATCATTAATCTAGTAAAGTGTAATGCTACTTGTTATCACTAATTTGAGATGTTCAATCCATTTAAAATTTTATTAAATTTAATTAAGGTATAAAAATATTATGCACGATATAATATCAAAATTAGGTTTGATTAATTTTTTAAGATGGACATGGTAATACGTGAAAAATATTCGGTTCTATCGAAACCAACTCAGATAATAAACACTATGTTCGAAAAAGTCATTTCAATAAAAGTTTTTGTGTAATTAATAACTTTTTTATAAATATTTTTATTAAGTCTCACAATTATATAATATTTTATCGTAAATATTGTATTTTTTCAAATATTATTTATTTTTGGATAACTTTAATATAAATATAAAATTTTAAATAAGTATATTAAAAATAAATAAAATGTCAAAGGATAGACTAAGTTCAGCTTATGAATGAACATGGTAAAAAATTTTGGCTTGGAGTAAACAGGCCTTGTTCATCCCCACTTGGCTTATCGAATATAAATTTTTATCTAAAATTGACTAAATTCAATTTTAATTAAACCTATGATTATATACTTATGGTCACTTTTTTCTTTCTCAATTTTCTTTATATTTTTATAGACCATAAATCTAAAAATTAAACCATATATGATTATAAATGAGTAATGTAAATAACAGTACTATTTGTCTATATTCATATATGAATTTGTATGTTCTAAAAGAGGAAGGCCAAGGTTATATAAAAATTTAAATGACATACTTAAATCTATAAATATAAATCATTGATAAATGAAGTATAATCTATAGCACTTGAATTAGTAATTATTCTCTACACATAAAATTAAAGGTAATTGATTGTTATTTATATCATAGATAGATGAATAATTTTTTTAATATAGTAATACTCATATTTTCATCAAAAAAATATTTTCAATTGGTATGTATATTAGGAAAAACCTTCTCTAATTATAATTTATATAATTATTATAATGAAACTATAAAGATTGTGGTATATAGGGAGTTCTAAACTTCTGTTGATCCGATAAATAAGATCAAAACTATTAAAACCAGGTCGAAAATAGTATGACCAAAAACATTGATAAACAAAATATTTGGTGTCATTTTGGATTGACAGGTAATTTTTATATTTTTTTGTTCAATTTTAGGTTACTGATTTTTAAATAGTGATTACTTGAGCCAAACATATCATATGTATGTCTAAAATGTAAAAAATAAAAAATTTTCAATTTAGTATAAATATTTTATTAATTCAATGATTGTAATCCTAATTCTTAATAAATGTATATAATCTTCTTGATATTAATTATTTATTGAGTACATGAGGATTTACAAGGCATTTGAAATGGCATAAAAAAATATTTACAGTCATATAAATCTCATGAAAATTATTTTTTAAAAGTAATATTTTGTACTATGACCTATTATAACGTTTTTTTTTTAATTATAGATGTTATATATCACACTTTTTTATATAATTTTATTAAAATTATTTTTTAATATTTAAATATTTTTAATATTAATTATTAGATTTTAATCTAATAGCCTCTTAGGATAAGCAGGATCATATTTTGTCCGATAAGAAGTAGAGTCCTAATTCTCATTTGATATTTATCATTCCGATAAGAAGTAGAGTCCAAAAAATTAAAATTAAATATTAAATATAGAGAGTGGATTGTAGATTGATGAGATATTTATCAATATTAGTTTGTTTACTTATGAAGGTATTTTCCTTCAATTTGTTAGTTGAAAATTGTTGCATCCCGAGTCCTTGATTGTTGTACGGATTATGGAGCATTTAGGTTCCTAGCCATTTCAAAGCAAGGGTCTGATCTCTGTTTTTGTTAACCTGATGCCTGCAAAACACACTCAAGGAATAAAAGGTCAGAGGTTCGGCTGGGTTTCTCCCATCAAGACCACTCCGACGCTCAAGTTAGCAAATTTTTGCAATGAACGGAAATGGGGCGTACACTAAGAAGTGTGCGGAAGTATACTGTAAATGCGTGGGTGGTGCATGTATGTTAATGTGGGAGAGTAATGAGCGGTTGGTGGGATGCCTGATTCCCTAGGTGCATCGCTGCGGGTGGCTGATTTCCTGTCGCCTGAGTAGGCTTAGGAGTTTGGATTTGGTGTATAGCTGGTAAGCTTAAGGCTTGCAACTCTGACTCGATTATCTTGGATCCAATTTTTTTTCCCTCTTTGTTGAAGAAGAGGGATTTTTATAAGTCCCCCGATGAGGGGTTTTTGGGCGTGAGAACTCCTGTTGCTAGGGTTCATTGGCGGCTAATCGCTGTCGATGATTGCCGGCGTGTCATTTGTCATTTTGCGGTGGCAGTCAAACTACCATGTGTTGCCGGCCACGCTTGATGTCCCTCTTGAGTTAGGATTGGCAGGTCACCTACGGGCGGCCGCCTGAATCTCAACTATCAGCGTTGACTGCTTCCCCATTAGCTGGTATCTTCTGCTCTTTTGCCACTTTTCGGCAACCGCATTAATGAGCTGCAGGAGGCGCTTGTTAGCTGCTGGCTCTGGGCTACAACATAGGCGTCCCGTGTCGTTAGGCTGTGACGGCCCATTAGTCGCCTGCTCTGTGGGCTGGGTCCCGGGTCTTCTTGGGTTTCAGTATTGGACCCAACACTAGGCCACCATGCCTGGGTTGACTAGTGGTCGCGGTCTGTATGTTCCTTGGGCCTAATTCGCAGTCTGCTAGTTTCCCTCGAGATGGTCCAACACTTGTCATCTTCTGAGCTCGCGCCTTCCCTAGGCATCTGCGCAGGCCTTTTTGACACTACATCGATTCGGTGCTTGGATTGGGAGGATTCGCACGCCTGGGTTTGCGTTTTATTTGAGGGCTTTTCCTATTTCATGAAAGACGTCCGTCCGGAAGCGCACCTCGTCGAGCACAAGAAGGATGCCCGTTTCACTCATAAATAGGAGGGCTCCTTAGTGAGTGCAGTGCATCCTTTGGCTGTTTTTGAGGGAACAATGCGAAGGTTTTGGCTTGCTCTACCTTCGGTGGGGATCCACGAAGGAGTTGGATGGACTAACTGGAGATCTGGAATTCTTGGAGAAGACTGCCTTCACACCCGCACTGCAGTCGAATCCTTATGTTAATGAGGCTGGCTCGGCCACTCTGTTGTTGTCACATGCTTCCCCTCCATCGTGCGACCCGTCTAGAGCGCTGTGGGATCACGGCAGAACTTTCACGGGGATGTTTCCTGCCAGTGAAGTGTATCGCTCGCGGTCTCCACTTCACTTGGTTCGTGCGCGGGCCGTGGAGGAGGCAGAGAGGGGAGCCTCAGTGAGGGAACTGCAGGGTTTTCCCTTGTGGTCCCTCCCAGAAGCTCTTGAGCTGGGTGCTGGCTCTGCCTCGATGGATAACGTTGGGTCCGTCTCCACCATGGGTAGGCCAACATGCGACTGCCCCTGGGGGCTTGTTGGCTAACGAGCGGCGAGGCTGTGGTGATCTCACGTGAATCACGTTCTCCAAGCTTGCTAGGCATTCGGGACAGTCGCCCTGGGGCCTGGTCCGGTGCCGTATCTTCTTCCTCTTTCTTGTATTTTTGTTATTGCAAATCTTGTACTTTGTAATGAAAGCATTGATCATTAAAAGAAGTAGTCCTTTTGTGTTTGTTCTTCCATCTTGTAGCACGTGCTTTCTCTTACTGATTGCTTTTCCCTGACGTGTCACACCTTGTTTCATGCGCTCGAGGATCTTTGGACGCTCGCGGTTAGTTTTGCCGATTATGCCCCTTGAGCCTATATACCGACCGTCGTTGGGACGACGCGGTTCAAGGGCAGCCTTCGACGTCTGGGACTGCGGAGGCTGGAACTCCACTAATGGCGGTCACATCCATTTGTATATCTGGCGCATTAAGTGCGCAGGAGATCGAGGGGCACTGCATCATGATGATTTGCCTTGGAAACGAGCGAGGCGTTAAGGATTCTCCACGTGGAGCACTCGTTGGCCTTGTTCTGGCACTCCTTGTCTTTAGAGCGTAGCCATTTTGGGGGGGGGACTCCGCCTATTTAAACGCACAAACCCTCTGTCAGACAACGCGCTCTGCTGCTTCTTTGGCGGTATGAAGTTTTGCGTTGCCTACGATCCTTCTCTCTTTCGCCTGCTCTCACTGGAATCCGGATTGAGGAGTCTTCTTCGTCGTCCAGATTGGGATATTCTTTCGGAGGATCTGAAACTGAGGCCCATGCTTCTAGGGTCCTGTGCGTCACCACATAGATAGGGGGTCACTCGGAGGCAACTATTGTGGGCCCTGTGTGATTCCCATGGGCGCCTCAAGGCTTCGAGAGGGCGGAGAGATCCACCGCCTTACGGAAGCGTGGCTCAGGGAGGACGGATTTCTCGCTCCGACAAGTCGCCACAGCGATCAAAGACATCAAAGCCCATATGCAAGCTGCGGTAGCGGAGATAGAGCAGTTGAGGGCCCGTGTCGCACACTTTGAGGAAGCATGGATGGAATCGAAGAGAGGGTGTCTAGGCTCGCTAGTGCTAACATGGGGACTCGAGCTCGCATTTTGGCTCTTCAAGAACAGTGTGAGCAATTGCGGCGACAGTTTGGGATAGAGGTTGCACGGATGGGGACTGAGCTGAGGTTGAGGTTTCTGTGAGAGGAAGTCGACCCTACACTGGAAAGGAACTTTCAGGACGGCATCCGTCTCAGCCGGAGACTAGTCTAACTGGAGGACACAAACTTCTGTGGCAGCGTTCTGGATTCTCAAAACTCCAACGCCCGGATACGCATAAACCTGGTTGAGTATCCGGCACCAGGTTCCTCTGCGGCACATGAGGGACGTTAAATGTATCCCACTGTCGTAAGCTGCTGTAACAAGCTTTTAATGAATATCATAATGAGATTCAATACTTAGCTGTGCTGTTTCATTTTTTTGTGGTTTTCCGTGGTTAAATGGTTTGTTTTCATTCTCATGCACTTTCTTTTTTGGGAGTCCCGTTGTCGTCCTTTCCGACGATTGAAATCCATCCATTAAATGCAGGCGTGTCAACAAGGATCTTCGCTAGGTGGCTCAAGCGATGTCGATCTGCAGTCTGACGAACGGTCATAATTGTTTACTACTCTAGGCCCCATGACACTTCCACGGGGTAGGCAAGCGGCCCAGCCACTCTGTGGAGGCGTCGTTTGGGTTTCTAGCTCGTTGGCACTTCGTTGCCTATTTAAACCAGCCTTCTGGAAAAATTCCTTTGATTGCTTCCTTGCGCTGAAAGTTTTCCGATCTTGTCCCACACGGTGAGAGAGAGAGATGGCAAAGAAGAGAGAGTCTCCTTCCTCCTCACATACTTCTAGGGTGAGTCGGCATGGGGTCGACAACACAGAGTCTGTCTTGACGACCAGTGCCATCACCGCTCTGACGGTAGATTATGGGATCCCTAGTGGTTGGGGTTACCGTGGTCCTAGCTTCACGGATAGAGCCAATGCTCTACCAGATGGCTTCGTCACAGTTACAAGCATCATATGAGAAGGGGGCTACGTTATCCAATGCCATGCACTCTGTATGCACTGGTGCAGGCATGTGGCGTTCCTGTGGCAAGGCTTCACCCTAACACGCTTTGTTATATGGTCTCGATGTGTATCTTAGCTCGCCTTCACGGTGGCTCCCTCGACGCCAAGGTGGCTAGGCTAATTTTTTGCTTCTCGGAGTTGGAAGATTGGATCTCCATGTTGCCAAAGACCGGCTTCCAATTTTGAGGGACCAATCCTGACTCGATAAAGAACTAGAAGAGCCATTCTTCTTCTTGCAGGAGCCCCCTGACTCTGAGCTTCCGAGTGAGTGGGGCCCAATTTTGGAGTTCTTCCATGCGAAAGTACAATAGACCCTCTCGTCAGTTTATATTCTTCGTCATAGAAGACATTACAGAAGCCAGTATCATCCAGTCTTCTAGCTGAGATGATATTCATCCAAATATTAGGGACATATCGGACGTCCTTCAAGATCAGTCAGGCTCTAT
>JAOVVI020015681.1:0-11109 GCA_028571085.2 Nepenthes alata
TAATTGGGTACCCGTTTGGTCAATTTATGTTTTAAATTGGGCCTCGTTCAACCCCTTTTTAGAAACTGCCAAAATCTGCCCCTAGGAGTTGGGCCGATTCAGACTGATTTAAGGATCCGGTTCAGTGGACCATCAAACCCATTTTTATGAGCCGATTTTACACAATATTAATACGGGTCTCAACTAGTTGGTGACCAGTTTTGAGCCGGTTTGGTGGTCGGATGGTGGCCGGTTCGGCCTGATATCCCCAAAATGCCAGTTTTGGCATCAGCATAGATGCTAGGGACTGTTCTGTTTCTCTTAAGTTTTATGATTAATCCGGGGCCAATTTTTGACAGGTTTGGGAAGTCATATTATAGCCAAGAGACTTGTCTTCAAGAAATAATTTGGTTTATGAGCGGTTCAAGTTAAATTTTAGGCCGGTTCGGGTCATTTTATAAAAACAGATTCTGTATCAGCACCAATTGAAACAGATAGCTTCTGGCCGCGGTTTGAGGATCTGATTCATAGCTAATTTAGGTTTGCTTTTTATGGGGTGATACTTGAATTTCACCAGAAGGATCTTAACTAAATATGGGCATCATTTCAGCCCATTTGGGGTCCTTTTTGGATCCAGTTAAGAGGATACATTCCAACTACTCCCTGATGCAGTTCAGCAAGACCACTTGCTGTTCCTGGGTCCGGTTCAGTGACCGGTTGAGATTTGTTAGGGCTGCCGACTCACATGGTGATGGCTTACCCATATTATTTACGAATCAGGTTGGTTTGGACTCCATATCAGCCTGTTTTCGACCCTGTTTGGCTAAATTTCATTTTCCTAGTTTTCTACCTCAGCAGAACCAGTAAGTTAGTTCTGTAGGTAACTTTGGGGCCGATTTTGAACCAGTTCATGAACGGTTTTTTTTTCACATTTGCATCATCAACTTGTGATGTTTAAACAGTTTTAAATGCTATCCACTTTGGCTGTTTCATGGTCAGTTCAAGGCAAAAATCATGAACTGTCACAACAAAACCCAGTTTTGGTTGCTGTTATGGTTTCCAGGGCCGGTTCACCTTGCTATAGATTTTTGCTTTCGATTCTACATGATTATATGATAAATAAGAGAGCATATGTAAGTATTAGAACAACAATACTTAGAAAGAATTAACCAAAAAGTCACAACAACCAAATAAAGGCATAAAGTACACTTGCCATAATTTCAGCACTTCCTTTTTCCTTCCTTGCTGCTCTCGGTTCCTTCCTCTTTTTTTCGAAGTTTTCCCTCAACTTTTTACTAACTTATCCTCTCCTTACTTCCTTCTTCTTCTAACCAATATACCTTGAATAGATCTCAAAAAGATTGAGGTGAAAAACTCGTGCCAAGCTCCTATTTGCATGCTGCCTCTTTGCCTTCAGCCACAGCCTCCATTTTGGACTTGTGGTTCAGCTTACTTCATTACCCAAACTTAGGTAATCATGATGCTAATTCTTAGAACTCCAAATGGTCAAGAGAGAGCTGCTTACTTGGTTGGCAAATTGGCTGAGAGGGCTGCCTACTTGGTTTGAAAATTGGCTGCTGATGCAGCCGTGCAGCAGCTTATGCTACCTTTTACATATATATATATATATATATATATATATCTTGGTTTTATCTTATTTTGGTGAGGATATAAATACATTATTCTCTTAGTCAAAGTCCTATTTTGCTGCTAGTTACACGTAAAATTGAAGGAAGAAGAAATCCCTGCTACTGATTTTTCCTTGCTGCAGAGTCAAGAATGGCTGCTGCTGCAGCCGTGTTTCTAGGGGCCAGGGGAGCTGCTACTTGCCATCATTTCCTTACTAAATTTTGTTGCTAGATTTTTACTAAATGTAGTGCTTGTGTGTGTAAATTTTTCCCATGGAAAATGTGGGCATGAAGCTGCCGGGTTGAGCTAAATTGGGGCAGCCTATTTGGGTTGAATTGAGTGGTGAATTTGGTGGCAGCTTGCTGAATTTGGTGTTGCCAAATTTGGTGCTAAATTATGAAAATTTAATAAACGTGACCGGGTGTATGTGGAAAAATGAGATATATAAAAATCAATTCGGATGTCAATGGTCATTTTGGATAAGTTTTGGTACAAAATCGGATTATATATCACACTCCAAAATAAGCCTTTGGCTTTCGGGTCTTGAAATTGTGATCCTTACAACGTCCGTGAGACCAACTTGTCGTTTTAGGTCCGGAGTTTGTATGCTCCATTCCGTAGAACAGTCGAGACTAGGAAAGGACCTTCCTACTTCAGAAAAAAGTTTATTCCAGTTGGTGATCTTGCGGTAGCCTTGATGCTTCGCAAGATCAAGTCCCCAACTTCGAACTGTCATGCTTTTACCTTCTTATTGTAATAGTGGGCAATTCGTTATTGGTAAGCTGCTATCTGCATTCTGGCAACGTCGTGGGCTTCCTCCAGTAAGTCTAGGTTGTGAGTCAAAGGACTCGACCCTAAGACTTAGGAGCACGATCTCGATCAGAATTATCGCTTCGGTCCCGTAATAGAGATTGAAGGGCGTCTTGCTAGTTGGTTTCTTTGGAGTCGTCGGTAAGACCATAGGATAGAGGGTAGCTCGTCGACACAAGAGCCCCCTGCGTCCTCCAACTTGTTCTTCAGACTGTAGAGTAGCGTGCTGTTTGTGACATTCACCTGCTCATTTACTTGCGGGTATGCCATCGAAGTGTGGATCAATCTGATACCTAGACTGGTACAATACTTGGTGAAGCATTTTCCTGAGAATTGGGTTCTATTGTCAATCACGATGACATTGGGAATGCCAAATCTACTAACTATGCTATGGCGAACAAACTCTAAGGTGTTGTACTTGGTGATCTTGACTAGTGGGGCGACTTCAACCCACTTGGTGAAGTAATTGATGCCCACAATAATAAATTTTCTTTGCCCAGTTGCGATGTAAAATGGGTCAAAAATATCGAGCCCCCATTGCGTAAAAGGCCAAAGAGTTTAAAAAGATCTCAATTCAGCGGGCAGCTGGTGGTGAAGATTGCCATAGAGCTGGCAATTCTCACTCTTTTTCACGAACTCAAGGGCGTCTTTTTTCATTGTCAGCTAATAGTATCATTGGCGCATGATCTGGAATGCTAGGTTTTTACCATTGATATGCGATCCGCATATCCCAACGTGGACTTCGCTCAAGGCATAGTCAGCCTCCTCAAGAGTAAGGCACTGAAGGTATGGAGTCGAGTAACCACAGCGTATTTCATCTTCCAGATACTTCTGGTAAGGCGTCAACCAGTTTTCTTTGTCGGGGATTTGTATGGCTTCTTGTTCATCAGTGATAGGAGAGCCCAAGACTTCCTGCGTGTCCCTTGAGTACTGCTCTCGATTTTCAGCCACCGCTACTCTGGCAAGTTAGTCAGCCTTCTAGTTTTCAATTCTAGGGATGTGGACCAGGTTCAGCCTGTCAAATCTCGGAATGGTGTCCTTCGCCTTGGCCAAGTATTTGGCTAAGTGAGTGTTACACGCCTCGAAATTCCTATTAACATGGTTGACGACCAGCTTAGAGTCGCTGTAAACAGTTAGTCATCTAACTGAGCACTCTTTGGTTAGTCTTAGCCTGGCTAACAGGGTTTCGTACTCGACAACATTGTTGGTGGACAAGAAGTCAAGTTTAAGGAAGTACTTCACCTCAAACTCGTCAGAGGTCCTTAGAACCACTCCAACACCGCCGCCTGAGTCCATAGATGATCTGTCCACATTAAGAACCCATTTCGGCTCTTCCCCATGTTGTTCTGAGTCCTCAGTGGGCTGTTCATTGAAAATTGGTGCCGTGGTTTCGACAATGAAGTTCGTTAGAGCCTATACTTTGATGGCGGGTCTGGGCCAAAATTTGATATCGAATTCTCCCAACTTAATAGCCCACTTAACTAACCATCCTGAAATGTCAGGTTTCTAGAGAAGACTCTTCAGTGGTTGGTCAGTCAGAATGACCACGAGATGAGCTTGGAAGTAAGGTCTCAGCTTTCGGGTGGAGAAGACAAGTGTCAAGGCTAACTTTTCTGCGCGTGGATAACGCGTCTCTATGCTGGTCAACATCTTGCTCACATAGTAGATCAACCGCTGAGAGTCAGAGTCCTAGAGTATGAGAAAAGAGTTGAGAGCCACCTCTGACACTGCTAGGCAGAGGTACAACTCTTCTCCGTCCTTGGGTGACGTTTGTAACAGTGGACAATCCTGGTATTACTTCAATTCGTCGAAGGCTGCCCGGCATTCTGTAGTCCACTGAAATCTGTTCGCTTTTGTCCCCCTCAGAGCCTTAAAGAAAAGCTGGTACTTGTCCCCTGACTTTGCCAAGAAGCGGGATAAGGTTGCCAATCATCCGGTTAACCTCTAGACGTCCTTGATGCTCCATGGCGGAGTCATGTTTGTGAGAGCCTCGATCTTCTCTGGGTTTGCCTCGATCCCTTGCTGAGAGACGATGAAACCCAAGAGCTTCCCTAAGGACACTTCAAAGAAACACTTCGAAGGATTTTAACTTTATTTGGTGCTCGTAGAGTACCTCGAAGGACTCAGCCAGATTGCGAATATGGCCGTTGGTGGTCTTGGTCTTGACGAGCATGTCGTCGACGTACACCTCCATATTGCGGCCGATCTGCTTCTCGAACATCTTGTTTATGAGCCTCCGATAAGTAGCACCCACGTTCTTTAAACTAAAAGGTATGACCTTATAACAGTAGGTGCCTTGGTCCGCCATGAACGAAGTGTGCTCTTCGTCCTCTGGGCTCATCCAAATATGGTTATAGCCCAAGTACACATCCATCAAGCTCAGCAGCTCGGACCAAATTTTGAGTCCACCAACAGGTCGATCCTAGGTAAAGGGAAGCTATCTTTTGGGCAGGCTTTGTTAACGTCGGTGAACTCGACGTACATTCATCATTTTTCGTTGCTTTTCTTTACTAGGATGACATTGGAGAGCCAATCCGGGTATTACACTTCTCTGATGAAGCCGGCATCCAACAGTTTCTTTACTTCTTCCTGGATGGCGATGAGCTTCTCCATGGAGTGGTTTCTTTGTTTCTGCCTGATGGGCTTGCGATCGGGATCGAGGCCCAACTTGTGGATCATTACTCCGAAAAGAATCTCAAGCATATCAACGGGAGTCCACATGAAAATATCAATGTTTTGTCGTAAGAACGGTATCAGCTCGTCACACAATGTCCCGATGAGTAAGCCCCCAATCTGTACACACCTCTCCGAGTCCTCCGGATTCAGTGGGATTAGATCGGTGCCTCACCAGACTACGCCTGCTGTAGTGTTACTTCATCTCGATGGTCAAGCTCTCCTGTCATCTTTGTGCTGCCACTTGATGCAATCTCGGACATGTAACATGTCCGCCCAACACTTCACCAATATCATACGCTGTTGAGAACTTCATCTTGAGATGTTGTATTGAGGTGACGGTTTCGAACGCTGTTAGGCCTTGGCAGCCTAATATAAAGTTGTACATTGAGGGCAGGTCAACAACCAAGAAAGTGAGTGTACGACTCGCCATTCTTGGGTATGTACCTAGGGTGACCTCCAACTGGACCGTCCCTTAGACAGCTACTAGTTTATTGTCAAAGCCATAGAGTAGGCCTTTTGCAGGTTTCAATTGACTCTTTTTTAAACCAAGCTTAAAAAATGTATCAAGATAAAGCAAATCTCGAAAACTTTCAATATCAATGAAAACTCGTTTCAGTTGGTAGTCGACGCTACCATCCAAAACGAGCATGGATAAACAAGGGGATCTACATGGGGAGAGATTACATGTTCCATGTCATTATCACTAAAACTAATGACGTTGTCTTCTGTACGCTGCTTCTTCCACCCAGTCTGCTACTCCTTGCGATCCGCTGGGGTCTTGACCGGTCGGATCGTGATCATATTGACCACTCCAATCGCGACTCGGTTCTGTGGCTAGGAAGGCTATGGTCCTTCCCCGCCTGAGGTGCCAGAGCTTTGTCCAAGGTTCTTGACGAACTTGGTGAGGTGGCCCCTTCGGATGAGCTCCTTGATCTCTCGCTGAAGCGTCTTACAGTCTTCCGTGGAGTGTCCGGGAGATCGATGAAAATCGGAGTATTTAACTAGATTTCCTCCCTCCGCTTTCTTAAATAGTTTTGGTCACTTAAAGAACTTCTCCCCACGTATCTGCGTGAGGACGTTGGAATGTGTGTCGGCCAGGGGCATCAGGTTAATCGGCCGATAATTTCTTGGCTCCGGTGCTCCGGTCCTGTGCTGCTTCCTGCGAGAGTGATCGTCGCCGTTCTGTTTTCTCTTTCCCTCAACTGGGAAAGAGTGAGGCTGTTCGATCCTCTAGGGTCCTCTGAGGACGCTTAGCCTCATTAGCCTCTTCGGTTGCTGTGTAGGCCTTGGTGATAGATTTCGCCTCCCAAAAAGTCTGCGAATTCTTGTGCGTCAGATGCCTAAAGAAGTCCCCATGCATTAAGGCAGAGATAAAATCGTCAAGTTTCATCTCTTCCGTGAGCCTGGGAATTCTCCTTGCCTCCACTACGAAGCAATCGAGGAATGTTCGCGGATTCTTTCCCTACTTTTGCTTGATATGGGAGAGATGTCAACGCTGCTTCTCTTCCCGACAGTTGGAAGCGTATTGCCCCAAGAAGAGGTCAGCGTGCTCTCAGAAGCTCCGGATTGAATCTGACAAGAGAGGATAGAACCAGATGTGGGCGTCTCCCTAAAGTATAAGGAAAAAGTAGCAGCACATCGCTGGGTCCTCCAACCCCTGTAGACTCAGATGGGTACAAAAATTATCTAGATGATCTATGGGATCAGCACTCCCATCGTAAGAGTCAAGAGTTGGCATCTTGAACTTCGTCGGCATCGGACGATTCAAGATATCCGCCATGAAGGGAGATCTGTCCAAATTTATGGCGTGTTCGCCATCTTTGAATATGCGAATCCAAATCTTCTCCACCCTTGAATCTGCCCAGAAGGCGTTGCCAGATCTTTTAGAGTTGAGGTAGGTTTTCAACTCCATTCTTTCTCTGATGTGGTAGTAGCTGATCGACTACTACCACCAATTGATCTGACGATCCTAGAGGCTCCCTCCTAAGCCTGAGGCCTGATTTTCGCCCGAGAGTATTAAGTGTTCCTCCATTCTGGACTCTCCTTCGGAGTCCTGCTGCCTAATTGCCCTTCGAGCCTTGGATAGCTCTGGGCGTGTGAGGCCTCCGGAGCTTGAGTGTTGCCCAGCCTCCTGATTTTCTTGGACGACTTCTTCTTCTTCTAGCCTCCTCTCCTGGTAGCCGGAGCTGGGACTGCTGCGGGCAGAGCCCCTTTCTACACATTCTCTTAGTGGGCGCAGAGTATCATGAGTATTTGATTCATATTGCTCATTTGCTCCGACAGGTTCTGGAAGAACGGAACGGGTACCAAGTTGGCCACCCCGTTGACCAGGCGACCAACGGTGTGGTCCTACTCTGGTGAGGTCATGTCTCTAGCGGGCTCGCTAGCTTGCACTCTAGTATTTACCATTTTGATAGATGAAACTGACTTGGAGAATGAAACTGAGAGAGGTAGTGGAAAAAAGTGGTTGGCATTTTGTAAGCTTCCCACAGACAATACCAATAATGCGTCTAGGATCTAAGTTTTGAATAGATTCATGTCAAATTGTTCGTCTGAATCCGACTCCGTCTATTGAGTCTAGATCCTACACACCACAATTGCGAACAAAAGGTCAGGTGACAGTAGGAGGTTATCCCACCGAAAATACTCCGACACTCAAGTCAATAACAGCCTTCGAATTAAGAAGATGAAAGTAAAGGGATGCAATGAGAATACAGAGAGTGTTTGTAACGTGATGGTGCTCTCATAAGCAGAGAGGCTCTGGTTGCTCATGAGGAGTGAAATCTCTAAGTACTGTGTTCCTTGGGAAAGTAATAGCAAAGAGAGTGAGAGAGAGAGTGAGAGCGTTAGAATGCGAAAAGCGTAAGAGCTTTGCAATAGAAGGCTTTTGCAGGTAAGTGAGAACGTGCCTTTAAGTGAGAACTCCATAGCCTTTTATAGTCACTGTGTTGGGATACCTTCATTGTGCAGAAAGGGTTGATACCCGCACTCTATTGGGATCGTTGCCTTTTCTGTCGTTGAGTCTTTATGGCAATAACAGTCACTGGATTAATTGTTTTCCTTTTACGTTCTGTAACCATTAGAGTTTACTACAGATAGGAAGAGAATTCTAGCGATTTCCTCTAAGGATGCACGTCAATCCTGAAAGCAACCGTTACAATAGATATTGTCTTCTGTTGAGAGTGCGAAATCAGTGGAGAAAATCGTTGTGGCTTGAAGACGAACACGTGGGCCAATGAGACACGTGAGTCCTGGTCTTTAGCCGGTCTCCTGGTCACACTTTCGGTCAACGGAAGCGTTGATCGTCTCGCGCCCAAGTGGACCATCTTGCTCTTAGACTTTTACTGCTCTTTAGCCTTTCGTACAATCAACCGCTGGCGTTGGCCATCCAAATGCGAATGGACCGTTGCGAATTTGGATCGTTCATCCTTCCTGAACCAACCCATTATTGGCGTATCCATTATATTTATTATAATATTATTATATTTTAAATAATAATGAACTTTACTAAGGTTATTATATTTAAAAAATAATACCCAAAAAAAACCAAAATAAATATTCACAAGATTTTGACATCGCTTTGGTGTAATATAAAATATTATATTCTAGACTTGGGAGCCCGGACCTTTATTGCATTTGCTTAATTAGGTGTTCAAGTTTTAGAGTTTTTTTTAGGATAATTGGGATTGTGTATCTTAGCTGATATTTTAAATTTTAGATATTGATTTAAAAATAAAGGGTAAACTTTAATTATATTAAAATATTTAATTACAATTAGTTTTTTTAATTTTTAAAAATAGTTTAATTATAACGACTCAATTTAAATAAACGATTGAAATTTAGATAAATATAAGTTATTTTTTCATAAGATATATAGAACCCCTGAACTTCTAGCTTAGAGTAGTTTAGAGGATTTGGTGCATATATACTTATTTTAAAATTTGCTATTGCTAAAAAAAATCTACCCTTTATTTTAAGTTTTTACTAAATTATTTTAATATAAATTTTCAAAAAAAAAATCTATTTCTAAAACAATATCAAATAACCCCATAAATAGTTAAGTATTTTCATCCATCGATAGGTACTTTTTCTTTTTCTTTAGATTGAAGGATCTCGAACAACCTAATTTATAACTATCACGATGATACATCTTCAAAAGTTTACTATTTCCTAACTATTACCATGGCAAATCTCTATAAATTGATTGAGTATATGTATTTGACTTTGATGTGATCGGATTTTATGTGTTCTATCAAATATTATTTCAGTTATTTTGATTTTTTAAAAAATATATATATCGTTGATCTAACTAAATTCATTAAAGTTATAACATTGTCAAAAATGATAATGTCTTTGTCTTACTCTGACAGAGTCGACACCCTGTTGATATTTTAAGTGCTTATAGTGCCCTCAGTTGTTGTCATAACTCCATTTTTAAGTTATCTAATAACTCAAAATTCAACATGTATTTATGTTATATGATGAGTGTTATGATTCAAAATCAAAGTAGATCTAAATAATTATTAACAAATATAATAAATCATAAATATGATCCATTAATAACTCCCACAACATCCAAATCTAGGCCAGACATAACAAATATCCATATAACCCGAAATGACAACATTAATAATATTAACATTTACAGGATCTTCTAACACCTCATCCAGACAATAAATAATTTCAACTTTCTCCACAATATCGTAAAGAAAGGTGACAACTCACAATATAAACAAAATTGCCAATCCAAAACAATCAAACGTCACAATATCCAAATAACATTGTTTCCTCTCAATTAATATAACATACGGTCCTCATCTTGATTGTCATCTCAAATAATACCCAAAATACATTTAACACAAATACAATCTAAAATACAGGGTACATACTCACCAATAAGAATGAAGTTTCAATCAATTTTGCATTCAAACTCTCTGTAATTTATTTGAAACCCATTAGTTTAAAGGAATAAGAATAATGAAAACGTAAGCCAAAAGTTTAATCAGTATCAATATATAATATAATATAATGCGTCCAAAATCAAGATAAAGGTCGATAAACATATACAAAACGTGTAAAATCATAGTTCAAAAAGCCTGTTAACGAAAGTCCAAATATGGTCTCGTATTATAAAATTTATGCCAAAATGAAAGTCACAAGTTCCAATTGTACGAGACCAATCGAATCTTACGTGTGGACGAGACTTGTAAATCTTAATCAAAATCTCAAATATAAGTCAATACAAGTAATACATATTAAGAATTTGAAATATACACAAATAGAAGAATCAAAGACTGAAAGACTAACATAATAAAAGATTATACATATTCTCGATAATTTTAAACCGTATCACCAGTACATAGACCTATGGGTAGGATAGTCTACATGCTATCTCCTATAGATGGGAACGAAGCCACAATCTTTTGTCACCGATGGAATTGGTGCACTCATCAAGTTTGTCTGATATATTTAGATGTTTGAATATATTAGTTTCGTTTAATTCTTTACGATGGTTTTTATAAAAACACAATCGAAGATGATCTTTATATCACATGTTATAAAATGTTTCCTAACTGATAGAGAAATACAAAACTCCTATCGAAAATGTCAAATCAGAAAGCTTTTTCCTCGAAAAAGATCACACGGAATCACATAATCAAGATAGAGCTTGACCTGAAGTAACAATGCATGGATATCACATGCACGCTCATATGTAAAGTTTCTATGACTTTTTCTTTATAAATATACTTATATATGAATATAATACTTAAAAATATTTACTCATTTTTTAAAACAAGTAAAGTTCCTAAATATTAGCAAAACAAAAGTAAATTCCAAAAACAATTGGTAAAAAAGGACATGTATGCATAAGGGAGTCAAATAGATTAATTAAACTAATATATATATACATTAAATCTGATGCGTACCTGGATCCGACTTCGAACAGATTCGGATTCTTCTGAATGGGTCGAACCGGCTCCGTTCGCTGAGTACGAATCCTGCACACCACTAAGA
>JAOVVI020015682.1:0-10171 GCA_028571085.2 Nepenthes alata
ATCAAGTGCACAAAAAACACACGTATGCATTTAGGAATGTGGCTCCAAGAATGACAAACACCTAAAGCACACTCATATATTATTTAATAGAATAAGTCTTGCACATGCGCATTTGAGGCACGCTTGTGTACAAATAACAAAATGGGTCACGCTCATGTGCATTTGAGGCACCCACGTGCACAAATAACAGCAGCTATGGGAATGATCCGTGCATAAATTGCAAATGAAGAGTTCATATGCGCGCTGCCATTTGAGCTAGTGTTTGAATCCTAGCGTGTGAATTTTACTGTTTGATGTTTTTTTTCTAATTTCTAGCCTTACTTAGATTTCTTTCTCTTAACATAACCGTCACCCACGTGAAAATAGAAGAAAAGAAGAGCAAGATAAGTGAGGAGAAAAAGAGAAAACCTCTTTTATTATTTGTGATCCGAAAATAGGGGTTTCCTCATCCCAAAATCAATTTTACCACCATCAAACACTTGTTCCAAATCTGTGAGCCTTCGAAGTTCCGTTGATGGTGTGGTTCTTGGAGTTCCAAAAGTGTTGGTTGCTCTTGAGACAGTGAAGTAAGTCTAAGAGAAGATCGAAATGTGTTCTATTCCATTGCTAGGAAGCAAAGTCGAACAGTTCTTTGGTAGGGGTCACTTCTCAGGAATAAGTTGGCTAAGAATTAAAGTATCTATAACACTTAGCCTATAAGTTAATTTTTTCATAATAGATTTACTTTCATTGGTTGGATAAGTCCGAAGGGTTTTACTCAAGAACTGCATGGTTCTTGAAGTTTTCATTCGCCACCACATCGTATGAATTTATTTCTACATTTTTTTTATTGCGTATATTAGTGATATTGAATGAGTAGGATTATTATTATATTCATAGTATCTAGAAATAAATATTTCCTACTTTTATTGAATATTTATGTAATTTGTTCTTCCGTATCATAAAAGGTTAAAACCATAGTCATTAAGGATTACCCAGATTTTTTTTTTTTTTAGAACTTGTGAATTCTAAATCATAGTAAAACAACCTTTCCTTTGTACAAAGGTTTGCTTCCTTATTAGATAAATTAAAAAGAGCAAAAAGCAAAAATGTTGGAGTCATGGACAATGCATATGAGAGGCAACTGCCATTCTTCACATCCTAGTTGTGCATGTAGTTGGCATACAGGTGTTCAAGTATCATGTGGGTGAGGCATCTTAGAAGCGGTTGGTAGAAATTTGTTCTTACTTTTTCTTTAATTTTTTCCTTGTTTTCTTGGGAGTGTATGTCCAAATATGCAACTATGCAATGGATCTTTCCCACACCCCCTATCCTTGGTTGTTGTGGACATAGATTCTTTGAGATACTCCAATGCCTATGAAGATGGTAAATTTTTAGGAATGAACCTGATTGAAATTTAAGGACCTGCATTTTGCAATTGCCGCACCAACAACTCAGAGCGTGATGCATAATCTAGTTTTTTCTATAGACTTATAAAAACTTGGAGTGATATGATAAAAAACAATATATATATAAACCTGCTTACATTTTTGGACGATATTGTACAAACTAAAGTGAAATGACGAAAACAAATTCATATAATTGACTTTATGTAATGAGACATAAGGCTTGGTTGTTGGTGTTGGATAATCTAGTTTTTTCTTAATTGGGGTGTGTCCGTTATCTTCATTAGGAATGGTATTACTATGTGGTGCTAATTTATGTGGCCCACTATAATTGGCACTTCTCAAATCGGAATCATCATTTTACATCTCTGAACTAATATTTGGAAAGTAATTTTTAATTTGTATTTATTTTGAAGTGGTATTCTGAATGAAATGGGCGCTGTTCTTGTGTAGGTGAACAACAAACAAGATGCAATAGATATAAATTCTGTTACTGGAGAAGTGAAGTTCTGTGGCATCTCATATCAATATAGAGATGATTTTCCTCTTGTATTGAATGGAGTAGATCTTCATATTAAAGCTGGGGAGACAGTGGCTCTTGTTGGCCCTTCTGGAGGAGGAAAGACGACCCTTGTTAAACTACTGCTTCGCTTTTATGATCCTTTATGTGGTGTGTTATGTTAATTGAAAAGACAAGTTTTCCTCAACAGGTTTAGTTATATTACCGTACAGTTCAGGAGATTAATCAATCACTTTTCTCCTTTTGGTGGCTTTGATGCTGTCATTTAACTAAAAGTCATTGCAATTTTGCTTCACCATGTTTGCAGGTTGCATATATATTGATGATTTCAATATTCGGAGCATCCGACTGGAAAGTTTACGGAGGCACATTGGTCTGGTTTCTCAAGACATTGTGAGCAGCTGACATCCATGCTATTGTCTCTAAGCCTGTTTTTATTACACTTCTCCCATGAACCCTTTGGGGCTTCCAATGAAATATAAGAGAAGTCCTTACTCTTGGTTCTTCATACAGCTGCAAGATACCATATCATAGTGAAATTTTTTGCATTATGTTGCTGAGGCTTAAATAATTTGGCTAGCACTCTTGACATGCATGAATTAACTTGTCCTTTATAGTCCTACTTCGAGCCCTTTAGATGGCAAAATACCTGGACAACAGTGTTTGCTGCAGTGTTTACTTCTGCCCTAGCTGAGACTGATCAATATACTTATTTTTTAGCTGGGGCAGAGTACATGAGCCCTAGCTGTTGTGGCATCTTTCCTTCTTCACTGATTCATATTTGTTGTGTGCCTTTTTCAATGATGATCTTTTCCGTGAAACATTCTACTGATTCTTATTAGTTTATCTGCTGAACTCTTTTTCCTTTTTATTTGCATTAGATCCTGTTTTCAGGAACAGTTGCAGAAAACATTGGGTATAAGGATCTGATGACAGAAATTGACATGGAGAGAGTTGAGCATGTGGCAAAAATGGCAAATGCAGATGAATTCATTGGAACCCTTCCTAATGGTTATGAGACAAATATTGGACCGAGGGGCTCGATGTTAAGTGGAGGCCAGAAGCAAAGGTTAAGCCCTAAAGTTTGAAATTATTGCTTGTACTACTTATAATTATGAGATTTGTCTAAGGTGAAAAATAATCTATGCTCTCAGATAAAATGGCAAGAGATTCATGTTTTCCTATTAAATTGGCTACAACATGGCATTACGCCATTCTTGTGGTTGACATTGAAAGCAAGGAGAAAAATGGGGGGCGTTTTCGGATTCTGATTACTAAAAGTTGTGGCTTCTTGGATTATTTAGTTATGGGATCAGGGGTGGGTAATCATGGTGAAGCTTCTGTATCCTTTGGCTGACAGCAGTAATCCTTAGTCGTCATTGTTTCATGCAGACTAGCTATTGCAAGGGCTCTTTATCAGAACCCATCAATATTAGTTTTGGATGAAGCAACATCTGCCTTGGATAGCAGGTCTGAGTTGTTGGTGAGACAAGCTGTGGAGCGTGTGATGAAGAATCATACTGTAAGGACACTAACCCCTGCTCATTTTCCATTGTTCTTACTGGTTAAACTTTTATCTTTGATGTTATCCTAATCTGTTTGGTTCTATGGTAAAAAAAGTTCCAATGTGACTCCAAATTTGTTTCTCAAGTCATCTGCATAGCATTTCTCTTGAAGAAGGGGCAACATCATGCTTTTTTACGCATTTGATGGCTTAAAATTTATGGCTGTGCAACTTGGATTTTTGGCTATGATTCAATATCTATTTTACTCAAGTAAAAGTGCACTATTAAGGATTACCTGTGTGGTTTTCTCTCACCTTTTCTTTTCAACCACTCTTTTTCTATACTGAAGCAGTCCCATTATCCAATCCTGCAGATCAAATAAAATTACCTTGGTGCACATGGCTGATATTTTTGACCTATGATTGCAGTTGTTGCTCTATATGCTAGGAATTGTGATTTTCTGCAGAAGTAGCTTTGCTATAATGATTATGTCGGTTTTTTTACCACTGCATTGAACCTGGGTCCTTGTACATTATCACTTATCAGCAAAATGTGCTAATTCCTGCTCAATGTGCAATCCCTTATGTGTGATGTTCATGAAGTTCGTTCTCACAATTGCCTTTGCACTTATCCCAGTCGTGTTGTGTTAAGTGGCTGCCCTTGAGGAAAGATGGTTGTTTCAGAATGGATGAAATTGATGAAGCATTGTGAATAATATTAAACAGTGTTGGATTTGTGCAGTGTCAGTTGCCCTCTCAGTGTGGTTGAATTGCTCGTGATGCTTATGGATGCGTGATAGAAATCCTTTGATGTAAAGCTAATAATCTTTGATGTTTGTTAGGGTAGATATTTACACTTGAACTATGTGGTCCTGTTGTTATCATATTTCATGACAGCAAGTGGAGAAGGTCGAGAAGTAATATTGTTTGTTGAGCAACTTCGTGGCTGAGGCTGAGCATGTTTGTTGTGCTATTGAGGGGCCCCTATTTGATAGATTAGAACCCTTTGCAGTTCACTTCTCTAAGAAGCCTCTTTTGACAAGCCATCAATATGTGATCGCCATGCTGATGCTCTTCCTTTTTCTTCCCCGCACTTTGTGTAGATGAAAAATATTTGGTGGTGGACTCTAAGGGGAATATTACCACTGCAGATTTGGGCCCTGCATTAGTTACTCAAACCTATTCTAGTTTTAGAATTATCAGGTTTTCTCATCTAATCCTGTTCCTTGCGTATGTTTCATCCTATGGTCAAATTATATTAGTGGTTTTTATTAATAGGTCAGACAGGGATTCGGAGCATTGTTTCCCATTTGATTCCTTTGAATTCCATATTTGAAGCTGCGATTGTTATATTAGCAAAAAATTGGGTTTCATTTGGTTTGGTTTCAGCAAGAGAGTGATGGGAGGTTGGTGGTTCGTAGCCAAGCCACTGGTTTATGCAAGTAGGCCACTACTAGCCATCCTTAATTTCCAACCTACTAATTTTTAAAGGGGAGCGTGGCCTATTGGTAGGGTTTTCACCATATGAAATTTGGTGGTCATGAATTTGAGCTATAGAGATAACGTCTTACATATTACAATATAGAAGGAAAGAAGGTTGAGTGCAAAGAGAGCTTGAAAATTGAAAATTGAAGTTGATGATCAATAACACACGAGCTGGTTTTTTAATTTCATATGAAGATGCTTCATTCTGAATAGTATGGCGATTTTAATCATAACATTGATATTTTTTCACAAGTCATTTCCTTCCAGCTTATCACGAGCATATGGGGCTATAATTTACTGACCTAAACATACAGTGATTTTTTTTTTCTTTTTAATTTTGTGCAGGTTCTGATTATTGCTCACCGGTTGGAGACAGTGTTGATGGCTGAACGTGTTTTCCGTCTGGACAATGGAAAATTGGAGGAGATAGCTCGTTCATCTCTTGTGGGTGGTGATCAACAGTTACTAGCATCAGCTACTGGTCTAGTGGTTTGATAACCAACATGAAATAAGGCTAAAATATCATATGAATGGCTGCATTCTATTCCTCATTTTTGCCATTATGCAGGCGAAAAGAGTACTATGGTTGCTGGATGGTTTGATGGCATATTAACCATTGTAATTATATGCATTGAGTTAATGCAAATCCAATGCTTAGAAGCTGTGATGCTTGTATATGAAAATAGTATTATGGGGGCATTTTTGTGAACTTTCATTTTGATATAATATCATATCTATTCATTTTTATTTGTTAAATGGATCGGATAGGAATTGCTCATTCATCTCTTGTGGGTGGTGATCAACATTTGCTGGCATCAGCTGCTGGTCTATTGGTTTGAGGGTCAATGCCAGATTGATTAGTTTGGTTCGAGTGATGATATTCTAACTGTTAGATTTGCATTGTAGTTGATGAAAATCCGATGGATAGAAGTCATTGTGCTTGCTTGCTTAAGATAAAGCAATGTTATGTGATCAATTTTTAGAAATTTATCCTGCTATAGTGTATTATCTGTCTAGTTATTTTTATATGACCTATTGGAATTGTTATATGAATGAGATGACATGTTATTTGAAAATTTTCTAAGGGTATCCCTAAAATGTTTTAAATATGAAAACATATTGGTAACATTGGCCATCTATATCTCTTTATTTTAGCTTTTGATTGAGTTTGAAACCTACTAAAGTTTTCCCAATAATTGCATGTTTCTGTCATAGTAAGGGCTAAGATTGAGTGACAAAAAGTTAAAATTGTTTTTATATTTGGATTACATGTTCTAAATTTTTTCATTTGTTTCTTGTTGCTAACTTTATGGAATGACCATAACAAGAATGGCAAGTCACAATACAATCAACAATACCCACCCTATTAAAATATCAAAATAAATGATGGTAGGCCAAATACATGAGGAAAGAACAAATTTTTATTTTTATTTTTTTCTTTTTAATAGGATAAAATATAAATGTGTTAAATATATTATACTATTTGTAACACAGTATGACTTATAATGGATAATATTAGATTATATATAATACGGTCTAATACTTTAGATCATCCTAAATTACATAGTAGACAACTGGCGAGCTATGTCAACTCGTGACACAACCAGGCCATGGCTCAAAACTTTTTTATCAAACCATCAAATGACCATTTGGCAGGCAGGGGGAGCCCCCTATTTTATTTAAAAAATAAATATTAAAAAAATATATATCTCTCTCTATTATCTCTTTACTCTCTACTAATACTCTATTACTATCTAAAATAATATTAATATAATACTAATATATTTATATTAATTTTTTTAATTTATATATTAATATTATTATTTTATAAGTTAATTATTAATTATGAAATATAATTTTTAAAAAAAGTTTTGATAGTGAAAGAATATACAAAAATTATTTCGATATGCCTATACCAATTATATATATATATACTAATAGTAATTATAAAATACCAAATCATAACTTAATTTTGGTTCAAATACCATTACTACTCATTCTAGTTCTGGTCACTCTTGAAAAACATTCCACTAATATATGATAATTTTTTGAAATTAAATTAGTTAAAAGTTGGGAACGAGCCAATTGATAAAAAAATAATCAAAAATGATTATACGTATAAAAGTTCTAATAACATGTTTGGTTATTAAAATAGAATAATGTAGAAATAAAATAATTATTCTCAGGGAATAAAATAAGATGATAATAGAATTAGAAATTATTATTATCATTTTTTATTATTCATTTGTAATAATGATGAATAAGTTAAAATTTAATTTTTTAATATTTAGTATATAATAATAGTAAGATGAATAAAGTAAAAATTTATAGTAATAAATTTTTTACCCTTATTCAAATAAAAAAATATTCTACAATTATTTCACATTCTTCTAAAAAACCGTTTTCTGTCAAGCAGTACTACACCATACGGAAGAAAATTCACAACCGGGTTCACGATAATTTAACTAACCAAAATTATAAATTATTTAAATAATATTACTTCATCACAATCGGCTAATGCCGGTAACTCTTCCAATCATATAAAGCGACATTTTCTTCCCGTAAATATCTACCACAGATTCTGACTGTCAACGATGCAGCTTGGTCATGCTGGAAGCAGTACAAAATTAGAGGAAGAGTCAGGACTGCAGTCGTATTAACGCAAGGAATGGATAGAAAACTTCCTTATGGCATGATAACTGGCCATATTGTGTCCCACGCAGCTCCATTTCACCTGCACATTATCTTAGAGACGCTGTTCCTTTTTTCGCTGGATTACCACAGTAGAAAAATGAGTTCAGGATTAGCATAGGTGGGCAGGGATACAAAAGAGAAAAACGAACATTTTTTGCTGCATTTGCTGCTGTTTTATACAGCATATGGACTGTAAGAAATATGTGTATTTTAGCAATTCAAAACCCTCCTAAATCATCTCATTGAACTAGTCAAATTTGGGTCATTGTCAGCATGAGTAGCCATTGTAGGTCCACATTGAATATTAAGAGTTGGTCCCAAAATTTGTTGGAATATGGTCACTCCCTTGTGGATGATTCAACAAACTATTTTTGTCATCGGAGTGTATTAGCCGGTCAACGTATATTGACCGGTTGGAAAGCAATAACGGTCAACAGGAGAGTTGACCGGAAGGCTATGGAGAACGGTTAAATTCTCCGGATAGCAACTGAAGACGGTCAACAGGAGAGTTGACCGGAAGGTTATGGAGAACGGTTAAGTTCTCTGGATAACAGCAGAAGACGGTCAACAGGAGAGTTGACCGGATGGCTCGTGGAGAACGCGGACAGCCAACGGTTGGCAGTCCGCCAGGCAATCCAGGATAACGCCAGCTCAGCAGATTTTCTGGAGATACGTGATCTTAGACGGTTATGCAGGAGCGGTTTGTTTTGGACATGGCATATTCTTATTGTTGGAAAGGACGGATTGTGTTATTTTATATATGAAATATTGCCTCAGATCTTTCGAGATGTGTTGAGGTGAGTTCAGCAGAGGAGCCGTGAGTGAACAAGAGAGGAGTGCACCACCAGTGAGAAGGAGAAGAAAGAAAAATAGATAGTAAAAGAGTAGAGTGTTTCCCGTTTACTCCGGTGAGATTTTTTTTTGTTATTCTCGGGTGTGTAGCGGATACTCTATCTTGGAGGTCTATAACCTATTTCATAGTGGATTTGCTGTCGACTCTACTCCCGTGATTTTTCCTTGGTTCATAAGGGTTTTCACGTAAATCTGCGTGTGCTTTTTCCTCTTTCTCTTCACTGTGTGTCATTCTGTCCGGCGAAAGGCCAACAAAATTGACCCTCCCATAATCCCCCAAAAAATATCTTCTACGATTACTTATAATATGTTTTACTATAGACATTGTTTGATCCAATTTAATCGTTATTCAGGTGAAAGATTAAATAAGCACTTCATAAGTCTTGAATCAAATATGCATTGTATGAGTTGCATTTCTTTCACTTACGGATAATTCATGAATCTCTGACAGCAATGCATATAGTTGTTTTGTCTGTTGTTGAGCCATCAAGTCAATCCCTAAACTATTGCTCAATATATCACCAACCTTATTTATATTTGTACTTAATATATCAACCACTTGAAGAATATATTCGGACAATATGTTCACATCTACGCTAGCCTTACTTTTCCTTCCCTTAAACGTCATCTGTGTAATTGGAGTTATAACATACGGTTCACTTTAAGTAGGTGATTCATCACTGTCATGTAAGTTTTTATTCTCCATTTTTACAATATTATTCACGCTGAACTGCTCGTTTTTTGATTTATCTTGTTGAAGTTCTATAATAATATTTTTGGCGACTTGTGCATTTGCTCTAATTGCACAATCTTTAGTATAAATTAATGAGAAATTTTTAAAATACAAAAACAACTTCTTTCATCAAATAGTAGCTCCCTTGTGATTCCGTAATAAAATATTAGGTGTTAAATTGTATTGTGGCCAAAGTATAAATAACAATAATATTAGGTAAAGTATAAAACTTACCGATATGTAGGCATTTTATACATGTTCTGTATTAACCATTTTTCATGCATCATTCCATCCAAATTTGAAAATATTTGTACCATTTATTATATCATATATGATACTTCAATCCCTTTTCAATATTTTTATTCTAGATGCAATGTGTGCAATTGCTTTCAAATCCAAATTTGACAATTTTTGTTTTAAAATTCTCTCTAACTCGTCTAAATATCCTGATTTAAATCCATTGTCAATATTGTGTGTATCAGTATAATACAATTTAACCATGCTAGCAGCAAGAGCATCATTTTTATGAAACTTTCATCTTCTTTTGGTATTTTTATAAACTTGTGACATGCTTACCACCATTATATGATACAAGTACACCACCATCTATCAAACTATTGCATTAAGCAAGAATTGTAGATGGCATATCATAGCTATATATAAGCGAACACATAAATGAATACACATCGCCAACAAGAATTGCACTCAAACCGATATGCAAGCAAAATTACATTTCAAATAAATCGATAAGAACATACTAAATGAGCACACATAGATGATAGTAACAACTAACATTACTCAAATCGAATGTGTAAAATGTAGCATTTAATGATATCCCCTTTTGTCGAACATTGTATTTGCCAAGTTATCCCTCAGTTCACGCCAACCATCAGTTGGATCAAATTCTATTATCATGTCCACGTCTTCATCTACCGAATCCTTGTGATACATATCATTGTATTTATTCTCAATAGGATCATAATCCATTTTATTTCTAA
>JAOVVI020015684.1:0-11108 GCA_028571085.2 Nepenthes alata
GGATTCATTATTTCTGGTCAACTGGCGTTGACAGGAAAGTTTCATCTCACATTTACCTCCTTCGAAAGTCGTCTGATTGGCCTCCGGAAAAATGTCTCCGGGAAGGGTCTCCGAAATTTAAACCTCCCAATTCGACATCTCCGGAGATTAAGGTCACCGGAACTTAAGTCTTCAATTTTAGCGTCTACGGAGATCAAGGTCTCCGAAAACTCTAGCCCTCGAGTTCAATGTCCTCGGGAGACCAAGGTCTCCGGAACTTTAGTCTCCAAGCTTCAATCGTTTTCGGAGATCAAGGTCTCCAGAAACTTCATCCTCCAAACGTCTTCAGAATCCACTGTTCCCTCTTTTCTTTCGGAGATCAAGGTCTCCGAAATTCACCATTTCTTTTTGTTTTTCGGAGATCAAGGTCTCCGAAAAACTTACACTTATTAAATTCTGGTCAATACCGCGTTGACTGGTAAGTTGGGTTACACGGCTGGCCTTCATGGCTCTCTCACATCTCGACACTTCTGGCCTCCTTTTTTCCTTCCGGTCAACTGGTGTTGGACGGATAAGCTTTCCTTCACGCTTTCCAGTCAACAGGCGTTGACCGGATTAATTTTCCTTCACCTCTTTGCCACCCTCTCGCCACAAAAGAATTTGGTCATTATATTTTCGATGACAGAAGATCCCAAAAATTTGATACATTACAGGGGTCAACCTAGACAACATGGTTGACGATTAATCCTTAATTTCTTGAAGACTATTCTCACATGTCCCATTCCAACTAATACCGATTGCTTCTAAGCCCAAGCACCTCATGGCGCTGCAATCCTCGAGAAATACTTATCGAATTGTCCTTTCGGATTCAGCTAGACCCAAGAAAGCCACACACCTTCAAGACATCAATCAATCTTTTCTAAATTGACCATCATTCCAAACTCTAAGGAATCACATTCATGCTATCAAGGAAATCACGTGCCCAACATAACATTTCTCCTCAATCAAACTTACATTCCTTTCATAATTGAGCACACGGCTAACCATTTTTCACAATCCATGATACGATTCTCAAATAGGGTTTATACATCCTAGTAATTTTAAGAATTCATTATTGAGGCCATCACAAAATTAACCAAATTATGATCAGAAGGCCCAATTTATAAATCCCATGAAAATGCCAATGAACCTACAAAACCCAAACAACATTAGTGAAACTCGTAATGGCTATATCTTAATCTGAAAGTTACCATAGGCATAATTCTCAATTATCCACAATTGACAGCTCTACGGATATAGATCACCCTTACGAAATATCAAGCCCTTACAATAGATCAAACGAACCACCTATTTATTTCCCAAGGCTCGCTTATTAGACTATTCATTTGCCAAGCGGCCCGATATCAATCTTTCGTATGGGACCTCACTAGTTCATCTTACAACCCCAAAGATTTTAAGGCATCCCGCGGCAAAACATTCAGCTGATGTGTCATCGGTTCTACGTACGGTCCTCAAAATTGGAGTCAATCCTAGCATAATCTCTATGACCATCTCAATTTAACGATTAGATGATAGTTTGGGCTAATCGTCTCCTCTAAAAAAAATCCTCAAATACTTACACTGCCCAAACTCCTTAGTGACCACGAGATGACTTCCAAGTGTGATCTTATATGCTATCTGAAGTTGGCACATATGCTCATTAAGTGATTTGTAGGCGAAATGATACTAGTTTGCCACCACTCCATCAACTATTCTTCATATTCAAAATTTCACAACTTAATGGCAAGTATCATATCCTACCACCATAATTCATGCTAGTATGGCGACTCACCAACCAAGACATCCTCAAAATAATGTCAGGCCTTAACACTATAAGGCAATCAGTTCATCCCAACCAATTATATCTATAGTTTCAAGAAAATATCACAGATCTCGATACAACTAGCACAAATCTATGATCCTCAAATAAACGAATAAGCTTAGGAAGTACAAACAAAAATATAGGTTTAGAATCCCAAACTATACATATTCTTAAAATGTCCAGATTCGGGAATCTTGTCTTCTACCATGGTAGTGACATTCCTGCACTTGTGATATCACTACGAGACCTCGATCTAGGATACTGGGCTTCTTTATTTTCCGACTCATGAGATACGGACAATCCTTAATCATACGGTCGAATTGTTCTCAATTGAAACATATTCCCAAAAATCCAATCAAAGTAAAATACTCATCAATAGAGCATCCATGAACATATCCTATGATATCTCTTTATCCTTGAGACACATGACTCTTATCACGTCAACCACCCAAGGTCGACTTCATCTTCTATCTTATGTGGGGTAACATGACATTATCGTCCTCCGAATATTGGATGACCGGAACATCATCTTAATTCTTAGGATCCATATCCCATCCTCTATAGGCTTCGAGTTACCCAAAATTCCAGACGCTTAATCATTATTAAATCGATTATGAATTGACATCCTTAGATTCGCTTTACCATAATTGACTCTACGTTATACGGACCTCGAGCCATCAATCCCACCTTACCCATTGTACTTGATATATTATTCAAGCATTTCTTCTTAGCAAATTACTAGCCTAAGGACCTCAACCCAAAGTCGATCAAACCTAAACCTTGGACCAAAATCAATTAATCTAGGCCTCGAATCGATATTGATGCACTCAAATATTAGCTCGACATCGATCAAATCTATACCTCAAGGCGTCACCCTACAACTCGTCCTCCCGACCTCGCAGTCGGCCACCATAAGAAGCTCTTCGTCTAGGGACTAATCCTAACACTCTTTTTGAAATACGGACAACGCAGGTTAGCTTGCTCTTCGGACACTAACTAGGACGTATAAGCTAGACAACCAAACTTAATCGCTATTCCTAATTTAGTTCCAGCCTACATTAGTCAATCAAGATAATTAGAACTATCCGGTCAAATATAATTTTCCTACGCCTAAATTTTCTTATTCGATCTCTCTTAATCTATCCTGAGCTTTCGCATAAGATTCAAATCAAATCTAAGGCATCTCTTTATCTCTGATACCAAGTATGATAGAACATATTTTCTCCTGAAAATTCAGCAAACTTTTATCTATAATATGGCTGTCAGACTATACAAAACCTATGAAATATCCTAAACAATATACATAATCCATCAAAAATGTCTTCATGGTATTAAGACAACAGTTAAACAATCATCACATAGCTAACAACATGACACAACAACTCCTCACAGGATCCCATTACCACACATTATTTATGGCTCCAACGCTGTGTATCCAAATACAATATTGGCAAAGTGGAGATGCCACTAGGTACCTGTTACAGACTACAATGACCTACGAAAGTATAAATAAATCCAAACATAACGAAAAGTAAAATATCTAATCATTAGCCTTATGTACAATTTATATCAGCACGCCCAATTGAATTATATATATACAGTTCTCTACAATATATACAAACTACAAAATAAAGGTCTTCAATATAATCTTCTAAGTCCAGAGCCTAATTCAATTCTAGTCTCCACTTTGCCCTATCGGGTATAACATGCTTGTGTTAATCTGGAGGCAAGGAGAAGCAGTAAAGGTAAGCCAAATACTTAAGAAGTACATTATAATTAAAGACGATAACAATATATGTAGAATAAAGTAAAAGAGAGATATATGAATATAATGAGGATGTGAAAATATAAAATATAATTGAATGTGCTTTCAGAATACAATTGACTTTTCATGTTTTAGCCTTCTCCTTTTGGGATGTAAATTATGTATAATTACTCATCTTTACAGATTAGGGCTAGTAAGCTTTACTAACTGAAGGTGTAGGAGTACGAGAAAAGGATCATGATACCTCACATGATTTAAGGCCAAACGACGTACTGGACATCCCGTAGCAAACTTTCGCCTATAGACAAGGCCAAACACCACGTGACAAGCGCTATACCTATCACCCGGTATACAGGGCCAATAAGCGGTCAGGAACATGGCCAAGGTAATCCTTAAATCTCTGTTGTAATATCAATGGCATATCAGGGGATACTATCCTCTAAACATAAATTTGTGGTCCTGATTTCATGATTTCTTAATCTTTGAGGGAAAGTCTACCAAACTTCTTTCACAAATTTCTTTATCTGGGAGAACAAATCAATTAAAGAATAAATTGTGAAATTTCCTCCGTATACTTTCATAATTTTCATATTTCTTATGGGCTTAAATCTTTACATAACTTTAAATATATATACAATTTAACATGACACTTTAGAACGATTATAAAATCCTTACCACATCGGGTCAAATGTGATTTTGGAGTTTCTGGACGATAATTACTTCACAAATACACATAACATAATTTTCGGAATATATAATTAAGTATATACAATTTCATATGATCAATTACCAATTTAACAAGATGGGATCATGCAAAATCCCCAATTTCAGGTGAACAGTGTCAGTGCACCAGTTAGGGCTCCCAGACGTGCCAAACAGATCAAAACATTGGAATTGATCACCCAACCAATAGGTATTCTTATTTAAGGTATGGGTAAATTATAATTAAAGCCAAATCATGCATTAGACTTGAAATAATTGGTTAAATGTGGTCTGGGTGCATCTTAGGGTATCGACGAACGAATTTTCACATAAAACTATCAAATTGGATATCTAATCAGTAAATTAATAAATACAAGACACATGTATTAATATTCTAGTCCCAAATTAGGCAAAAGTCCCAAAAATTCGTGGGTAAAAGGGTCTGGGTGTGGGGTTAGGGTTTGGGTATGAAAATCGGACGAAAACTAAGAAATTAGATATAAAATTAACATATAAGCATGCATACATCATGAGTATCACAAATATATGTATGGGTTGGGTATTGAAATAATAATACTCGAAGGGGATCAAACGAAAATAAAAAAGAACGAAAGAAAACGGTATGGATGTACTTGTTTCGACCCGATTTATAACTTTTCCAATTAGTTCGAAGTCGGAATCGAACCCGAAAGCTTCTATTTCCTCCTCTTCTCCTTCATGTGGTTCCTCTCTCTCTCCTCTCCTTCCTCTCGCGTTCTGATTCCCCGAACCCTCCTCCCTGCTTCTATGTTGTTGTTATTATTATTATTATTATTATTATTATTATTATTATATTCCGTTTTCTTTTAATCCAAAAACTTAAATCGATACTCAGGCGACTAAATGGACGCACCTCAAGCGCCGACCAACAAGTCAAAATATTCTCAAGAATCTTATGATATTTAATTAATTTTTATCACACCCAAATTATCAAAAATAGTAACAAATAATTTCAATTAAATCGAAAAAAAATTCAGGATATTACACAAATTATCATGAAAAATAATTTTCCATATATTTCAAGAATCCGCACAAAATTTTGGATGGGCTCATATAAATTTTTTATTTTTATTTTTACCCGGTTCAAAGTTATGCACTGATATTTTATGCACAGCTCTGCTTCTGGCAAGTTCAATAATGTTTCCTTTTCTTTGGGCTGAATCGGTAAGATTTTGGGTTGATAAAATTATATCATTTTTATGAAATATTGTCGATTCATTGAAGTATCTTACATAATTTTTGTAGAGCTTGAATCGACCTAAAAATTGGTGAAATTAGCAGCCAAAGTTAGCCCCAGTAGTTACTCTATTTTAATTAAGTTCAATCTGTCAGTCTATTTTATTTCCACTGAACCGGCTGGTTTTATGAAGAATAATTTTTTCACAAAAATACGGTAATTTAGCTAACATTATAAAGTATATCCAGGAAAAATTTCATGGTATGAATCGATCAAATAAGGTATGAAAAATTTGGACATCAGTATTGTGACGGAACGGGTTATTTTGTCCTGATAACTTCCGTCAATAATCACATAAAATCAATGCTCACAATTTAAATAACATAAAATTTTTATAAAAAATCGGATAGAGTTTCCTCTAAAAATGGTCAAAAACCATACATGAAAACCTGATTAAACAACTTGTATATGTATACAAATATCCAGATTTTAAAATTTCAACCACAATATATACACAGGACAGACAAATGTCATATCATTCATGGCTCCAACACAGTACTCCTTAACTACTACGTTGGATCTAACTAGAGATTCCATCTAGGAACTTATACAAAACTCAATATTATACCTGCGGAAGCATAACAATGATCCATAACAATTAAACAATAATTCGTATCAAAACATATTCCATAACATTAAACTTAATAAACTATTTACATAACATTGTATCAGTCACATTTTAGGTTCTAAGTCTTCGAAGTCCTACAATGTTCATAAGCCAACCCTCTCGCTACTTAATCTAATTGGGTGTCAGCTCGTTGCTCTCATGTTGAAGTAAGAAGAAGTAAGAGTGAGCTAACAACCCAACAAGTACATCATAACAAGGCACTAAAAAATAATAATGAAATTAAACAGAAGAAAGATATATGAATATGGAAGATATGCATAAACAAAACTTGAATAGACATGCTTCAGGTGTAATTTACTACTTTTCTTTGGGACATAATCATAAAAAAATTATTTATCTTTGCGGACCTGAGCTAGTAGACCCTACTAACTAAATGAGCGAATAATCGAAGATAGATTGTATTCAGTCTACAAAATCCAAGGCAAAAGTTTAAAAGTTCAAAATTCTAAAGTTCTCATTTTCTAAAATTCAAAGTTTAAAAGTTTCTATCCTCCCAATTTAACGCCCCGATAAGAGGTAGACCACGTATCACTTCGTGGACTGAGTTATCCTCAATTACCACCGAAACGTTCTAAGGCATGTCCACAGTATTACCCGCTTCAGCATCTAGTTAGGACAAGTCATTGAATCTCCATTGTCACAATAGTGATATGCCTGAGAACATTACCCATCAAAATATGAATCCGCGTCCTAATTTCATGGTTACATATTCTTTTGAGGAAGGATCCACTAAACGTATTTCACAAATATAACTTATCTCTTAAATATTTCCATCTTGGAGATTAAATCCATCAAAATCCCAAATGTGGAATTTCCCCCGAATTATTTAATGCTTATTATTTTGCTTGCGGATGTAAGTCTTTTCTTGACTTTGCTTACATATACGAATATCATATGCATAAGGAAGATTCAGAATTTTTACCATCGAAAAGAAGATTAACTTTAAGTGCTTTCAGATACGAATTTCCTTTGCAATTGTGCATATCAAACCTTCTGGATTATACAATTGGATTTATATAGACATACATATCATTTAATTAATAATTAAATATGAAAAATTATGCAAAATATCGTTCAAAGTCTTCGGTGAACAGTGCGCACGTGAATAGTGTTCAGATTCCCTTATCGGTCAATTCTCAATACTTCCATCATCCAATGGACAAACTATTAAATCTAAGGCATGGGTAATCATAAACCTAATTCATTTCATGTATCAAACTCCAAATCGAAGTGTAAAAGAGGTTTGGGCAAGGGTTCAGCTTGCCTCAAACGAATTTTCACATAAAACAACAAATTCAGATACCCAATCGATAAATCAACAAGCCCAAGTCATGGGTAATCATATCCTAATCCAAAATTGAGCAAAAGTCCGAAAAAATTGTTGTTATCATGTCCGAGCATGAGGGTTAGGGTTTTTCGTGTCCGAAAATGTGTCAAACCTACAAATTTGGGCACCAAATTTACATATATGCATGCTTAGGTCTTGGGAGCTACAAAATATAAACCTAACCGGGTACCAAAATGAGGATACCAGAAAAAATAAGGCAAAAGTGCAAAAAAATGATGGAAAAGAGTATGAGTGCACTTACCTCAACCGACCTATCACCTTTCTAACGGGCTCCTAAACGGATTCGGACTGTGGGCCATGGATTGCTCCTTCTCTCTCTAACATATTGTGCTCTCTCTCTCATGGTCTCCAAAATGCCCAAAATAACGTGCTGGAACCCTCGAGCACCCGAAAGGTGCAAGGAATTCTGTTTTGTGGGCCGGCTCGGGTGCTCGAGCTCCCGGCGGCCCAAGACATTCTGTTTTTGGTGTTGCTTGTCGTGCACTTGACGGATTCGGACTTGTGGGCCATGGATTTTTCCTTCTCTCTCTAACATATTGTGATCTCTCTCTCTTAGTCTCGAAAATGCCAAAAATAATGCACTGGAACCCTCAAGCGCCTGGCGGGCGCATGGCATTCTGTTTTACATGCCTGCTCAGGCTCTCGAACTCCCGGTGGCCCAAGACATTTTGATTTTGGCACCGCCTACACGGCAGGCGCCATGCTGCTGGCAGCGCACTGGCAAGTAGTAGTCCGCTTTCATCCAATTTTTACTTTCGATATATATTCTTCCACATACATTAAGCCTGGTCTTGATCATTATAACATTAATTACTTCCTAATTATCGTGTTTTGAAACTCAAGTCGTTACACTCTCCATCAGTTATAGAAATTTCGTCTTTAAAATTTAACGAATCTTGAATTTTCATAATCGGAGGTAAACTTCTAGTTTCTTTCTAGCATTCCCAAGTCACATCCTTGATTAAACGATTACCCCAAAGAACCTCGAGCATTTTTAAACCCTCCTGATTCTTATTACACAATGTGTTCTATCAAAATCTAATTCTACCAAGTTTGAAGACAACCCAAATTCATTAACTTACTTAACCAATTTAGCTCGAGACATCAAATGACTGAAAATTCTTGCTTCAAACTACCCTAAGCTTCGAAAGGAACTATTCCTTCTGAGCCTCAGATTGAACCTTAACATATGTGGGTTCGCCACATTCCGTTACTCCACTCTAATTATTTATCAATTATGAATCATCCAATCGTAATTGACTACCATATTTAATCTAACTTAACCTCTAAAATTTTTCTGATCAAGTTGGCTAAGATTTGATAGAACCCTCAAACCGAAATCACACCTCAAGGTCGGATTACTTCACATTCTTGTTATTTCGTTGGTATGTCAACAACCGACATTTTCCTAAAATACATAATTCAAGTTGACAAGAATAGGCGATTTATTAGCTAACAAAGAATTTCCTACATATCCTTGAAATACATGGTCGTTCGCTTCAAGTCTCAATCACATCCTGAGACCTATGGAAGTTGTGAGCGCACACGCACCCCCACTATTCTAACTTATCATTTATTTGCTTATTCAAGATCTTCTTACGACTTACATCTATTGGTTCACATAAAACACTTAGATTATTCAATAGCTATAACAAAAGTCCCAAAATATCCATACCACGAAAGCAAAAACTATAAATCCTCAATTTACAGCAAAATTAGAAACTACAATTATATTAATCACCAAAAATTTCACACAGCCCTAGGCCATCACCCAAAATCTTAGGACCAAAACACTTAACAATTTTAGGATTCTTGTTGGCATACCAAGGAGCCCACTGATTCAAACCGAACATGTCATCCATAAGCACGATGAGTGGATCGCCCTAATCGTCCTGAAACAAAACCATAAGGGCTTCTTATATCCTAATTTCATATTTCCAATATGTCGAACACGACTTTGTCTCCCAATTTAAGAATACGATAATCCCATATCCAAGTATTAGAACCTACTCACAACTTACCTTTCACATTTCCTATGAAGCGCCAAAAACGTATTAATTCTAAGAACTCCCAACATTAATCGTCTGTACTAATGTTCGCTTTTCTTAAAAGACACCGAGGTTCATCATCACAATCCTTACACGGATCTATCCACTAGCAATATCATAAGATCATCCTTTCTTTATAATACAACTAGTATGGTCCTCAAAATCATTAGACAATAGTTACCTCCAAAGCAATACTTATAAACCCTCAAAGCGAGGATCTCATCGGCTATCCCCAGCTATGGGTGAAGAAGACTCAAATTATGGGTCTCTTCCCCACTTGATTAAAGGGTAGCCACCTACTATGATATAAGGATAACATAATCCTAACCTTCTTCAAAAGCATTGCACTCTATGATAACTTACCAGACTCATCTAGGGTAATCCAAATGACAGGGATGTCAGTTGACCCCCTTTTATTTCCTCAAAAAACTACCTTTTTATATCTCGTTCTAATGATTAGAGACATCTCCTAAACCAAACGTCTCACAAACACTGTAATCATTGAGGAATACTTGTCGGATCACTTAATAAATTTGGTTAAACCCAAGATGACCACACACCTCTATGGCACTAATTAGTCTTCCCAATTAGCCATTGCTTAAAGTCCCATGGATTCAAAACCATAGTATCAAAGAGCCACCTGTTCAACAGGGCTTTTCCTCAAACTAAACTCACAGTCTCTTTTTCAATTAGGCATTCGGTTTATAATCATTCTTGATCCATGACACAATTTCTAAGCTAAGTACATATTTCCTACATTCCTTTGAACCCATCAATAAGGTCATCTCAATATGGACCCAAATATGGCTGAAAGATTCATCCCATAAAATTTATGAAACGCCAATGGACCTTCAAAACCCAAACGGTGTTCCTGAACTTCGTAGCAGCCATATCCTCACCCGAATGCTACCGCGGGCATAATTTTTACTTATCCACAATCAACATGCTTTGAATACAGATTGATCTTAGAAATCACCTATCCATTCATTGTGCCCACTTATCGATTAATTAATCTTTCGAGTAACCAATTACGCAATCATCCACAAATAACCTCATTAGTTATTCTTACTTCCCCAAATGCTTCAAGGTATCCTTAACAGTACCTAACCGAAACTGTAACGGCCCAGATTCTAAAATATAGAAAGTTCAAGTCATTAAGTCAATATAATCAAGGAGTAAAGGAAAATTAATCCGGTCAAATGCCGGTTGATCGGGAGTGATAATGGAGCCATGCCAAGTTGTGAAGGAAGATTTATCCGGTCAACGCCAATTGACCGGAAAAGATGAAGGAATGAAGGAAAATTGAAGGTTATCCGGTCAACACCGATTGACCAAAATATGTAAATAAGAAAATTAATCAGGTCAACGCCTGTTAACTGGAAATGTGAGGGAAGATTTAACCGGTAGATGCTAGTTGACCGAAAACATGAAAGAAAGCTCATCCGGTCAACACCCGTTGACCGGAAGGGACGAAGGAAGTCGGAAGTGTGAAGGCCGGCCG
>JAOVVI020015685.1:0-11107 GCA_028571085.2 Nepenthes alata
GCTCGAGCATGGTTCGCTATATAAAACGTGTCAAATGCATTTTAGGGTTTGAAATTCCAAAATAATTCTCACACAAGAAGCGCTGCACAGAGAGAAGAGAGAAGAAGAGAAAAAATGAAGAGGTTAAATATTCAGTTGAGATTTAATTTGATTTCCGCTTTTCGTCAAAGTTGGGTATATTGTTATCAAGACAATTTCTAGAGCTTATTTTCATTTGGTTGCTTTTATATCTTATTATATTTCACTTGTGTGTTGTTAGGTATACTGAAGAGGATTGTAATCACCCATTCTTCACTCGGGATTGTAGTGAAGGAATTTTGAAATGGGTTCTTTGTAACCGACACACATTATAGTGAATTTGTTTAAAATTTGTTATGTGATTTTTTCCTTGGTTGAAAAAAAATTTCCATATTAAAAACGCTGCTCATTGTTATATTTCTTGTGTTTACTAGTTTGGTGGTTAACGTGTGATGGGGGGTTTGGGTTTGTTCCGCTACATTAGATTGTATGTATTTGGGTCGAACCCGATACTACCAACAACGATTGCATTCGGTATGCCAAAAAAGTGTACTACTAAAAAAATCAATGAAAGGTCCGTGTGATGCCTTTTTTAGGGAGGAAAAGCACAACAACAGCAAGATCTTACTAGAAAGTAAACGAATAGAAAAGGCAGATGGAGGTAGGGGGAGGAATACGAGAAAGCGAAATAGAAAGAACAGCTGAGTTCTCTAGAGAGCAGGATGAAGCCGCTAATTTTTTTTTTAAATTATATTTTTTTTATTAGTTGATGGTTCAAATTTTTTATTAAATCAAATTAATTCAAACATACATACATATATACATACATACATATTAATGGGTCGAGTAATACCATGGGCCGACCAAACTCTAAGCTTACCCATTATCACGACAAGAGGCCTAACAGGCAATGGACGAAGCCTCGGGAAGGAGATCTATCCGGCCCAAACCAGATACCATTGCAGCAATCAAGATAAGGCCTAAAAGATAATGGGCCAAAGAGATAAGCGTCAACGGCCCAAACGGCTCGTAATTAAATAGACCAATCCGAGAAGCTCTCAAGCAAGCAGCCAGTAGAGTAGTCAGAACATACACCGGCAATTGTCAAAGCACGCGCACGCTGAACACCGCCTAAAGTTACCTGACGACTGGATCAAGGGACCATTGACGCCCCCTCACCATAGCGAGACAATGCCTAGTGGCCAGCAAACTCAAAAGTGACACCTGTCACAGACCTTGACGCCAAATCTTCCCCCACGAAATATTACAAATATCCCTCACCTCTACAAGGCAGGGGGCTCGGTCGGAGCAATATCGTAGAGCACAACTCAAGCACTCAAGGTCCTCTTCAGCCCAGGGAATAGCTATCGACCTCTAAGGGCGAGAAGGAAGAACCAAGCTCTCCTCCTCAAATACAGCCTCTTCTCTCTCCATCCTTAGTGAGATACTCCACGAATACATTCATAGTGAACCACTCCACGAGTGCGCCCTTAGTGAGCCACTCCATAAGTGCAACAACAGTAAGCCACCAAACGTGTGCAACCAGATAGGAACCAAGACCTCCATCACTCTAAACCCATTTTCCGTCGAGTGCACTATTGGAGTCCAGTCCTCTCATATCCCCTACATACATACAATCCTACATTCTTTCAAATACTCTTTTTATCTTTTTATCTTCCTGAGAAAGATTACTAACTTGAGCATCAGAAAATAAATTAGGAAGTGAGTCCCGTCAATTATTTGACATCTTATTTGTAATTGTTGGTACGTAGGTTTCATATTAGAAGAGACGGAGACCGGACCCGTTTCAATTTGACTCGTAGTAGAAAATCGAGTGGCTTCTTAATACATACTGCAACCTAGACTTTAAGGACACATCATATATACATATATATATATATATATATATATATATATTACTGTACTTGTAACTCAACTTTTTATATGAGTGATCAAATCCTTTACACTTTTAATGATTCATTACCATTAAAATTAGAGACTTTTATTTATTATATAAATTAGTCACATTTTAAACAAACTCTTAAAAAATTTCCAAATGATATAACAGAGTTTAAAAGAATCAATATTTGATTTTCTTAATATTATAATTACATGTATTTTATATGATTTTTGACTAAATAATATCATATATATATATATGATGGGTCCCGGTACCCAGGGCCCAGAAAGAAAGGCCCAAAAAGTTAAGCCTACAAACCAAGAGGCTTACGAGGATGATTTGACCCAAGAGGCCCAAAGACAGTCCTTCACGTCCCAAGAGGCTCAAGAAGCATAATTTAGCCTAAGAGGTTAAGTTGGCCTTAGAAGCCCGAGGACATGGGCTAGCGTCCCAAGAAGCCTAAATGGCTAAAATGGTCCGAGAGACCAATTTAACCCAGGAGGCCCGAGGATACTATAAGAGACCAATGTCTCTAATAAAATCCCGAGGACATGAAGCGAAGAACACAACACTGAAATCCCGATGGCCTCTAGCAGGTCAAACTCTCAATTAACGTCCGAGAACACCTAACTCTATGAGCCCGAGGATTTGACAAAGACCCAGAAGGCCTTTTAGGTACGAGGACTATCTCTTCGTCTCTGAATCGTCAGATCAGGGGAAAAGGGGGCCAAGGCCACCGAGCACACTAGCTCAGACGTCTCACTGTTACCAAGGAGCACGCATTCCCTGCAACACACTACTTCCGCAGGAAATAATGGCGCTCAAAGCATGCTCAATAATTACGGGACTGACATCACGTACACAACGCGCCTAACCTAGCAAGCAAAATCATCAGAGTGGGTGGCTGGTTGGCCTCCCAGCACACGCCAAATCAGCAGAGTTGATGGCTGATTTTCCCTATAAATATCTCATCTAAACGACTGAGAAAAGGATTAGAACTGCTAGTATTTTGTATGTATACTGTGAGCAGTGTCTAAGAAAGAGAAAGAAAAAGAAAAGGGGTGCAAGAGAGAAAGCTAGAAAAGAGAATAGTGGATAATGTTCCCACATGTTGCAATCCTGTGTGACTATCTAAATTGCCACTGTGATTATTTGTAACCCATTATAAGTGTAGTGGAACCGTTTCGGACCCAGCGTTCCATCACCGTGGTTTTTCCCCTTTCATTAAAGGAGGGGTTTTCCACGTAAAATCCTCGTGCGTCGTACCCCCTTCCTGTTTCTTCCTGTCACGTCGTTCTCATTGAACTTAACGCAAAATCACCAAATCACTAGTGTGTTGCACGATTCCGTCCATCCGAGCGTACTGAAAGGAACCAAAAAGCGTACTCGGACTCTCGTTGTACGGCGGTCGGAACACAAGGACGCAACAATATATATATATATTCTCATTAACATAAGGCAGATGAATTTTAATTTGAAGTTGAAGCAATGTATGGTTGTTTTCACAAATAATATTATTTTTTTGTTTTTTTATTTTATTTACTTGGAATATGTCCCAGATACTTCTTAGTAGATTACTTTTACTGCTTATTACTTCAATTTTTAATTAAAATAAATAATTTTTAGTTAATGTCAAAACCAAATTAATCCTATATTAATGATAGCTTTCCCTACTAGAAAGGGACCCTACATGTGGGGTTTTGGACAAGAAAAATTGTATGTGATAATTTTTGGGATACAGTTTAGTCATCAATTTGATACATTGTTTAATTTATTTATCTATATCACTAAATTTATACAATAACAAACAATTACATAAAATATTATATTAATTTAAACGGCTAAAAAGCATATAAAGATGTTTATATAATATTATTATTTGGTTACGTAAGTAATATTATTTGCAGTTGTTATATTCATCTCTTCGAATGGTCCGCATGCCACAGCCAAACTAGGAGGTCATGCCTTAACATTCGTCAAGTCCTCCAAACCAATCTGGGTGAAGTCCTTATGCCATCATATAATTAATGGTTCTATCAAGTTAAATAATTAAAATTGCAATAATACATTAAACTTGCTTTATAATTTTAACTTTCCAAATTAATAAAAAAAATTATCCCCATAGGAAATATTAGGCTCTAACCACTCCTCCTTGGTACTTTCCTGAACCTTTTAACTATGTTGCAGATGAGGCCGTATGTGACCCTTCAAATATAAAAGTGGTCAGAAGTACATCTTGCGAAAAGTCTCACACGGGACAAATCTGAGAGGGGTCCGAAGTGATCGATGCCTCCTCTGTCAAGTCCAATGTCAGACTTCATTAAGGTCCCATCCATATTCTCAAATGTTAGGGAACTAATCTTTTGGGTAACTAGTATATTATTTATTTGCAAAGATGATATTCCTTGATGAGGAAACATGAAAGGTTGAAAGATGAAAACCAATAAGTCCCAAGCCTAGTATTTATGCTAGGCTAGTATATAATCCACAGAAACAAATAGAGTTTGAGAATAGGCCATAAAATTGGTGTCTATTTACCAACCTATCTCCGGTTTCAATCTCAAATAATGATTGAACAAATATAGCTAAAGATAAGTTCATTTTTTATGCAATCCGCAAATAATTCTTTTGCCTGCATCAATAGAGACGACCACTTCCGCTCTGTCTAAAAGTACAAGTCCCAAAAAAGCGAAATATTTTGTCAACGACATTATTGTTCACATTTTCCAGCTCGGCAACCACCGCTGGAACCATCATAAGATTGAAGATTTGCTTCAACGCTATTAGTTTCAGGATTAAATCCGTTCGAATTCTCACAACTCCGACACCAGAACTCATCAGATTTCGACTAAATGTCACATCCGCAGTCAGCTTTTGATTAAGCCTGAATCGTGGCAACATTTGCACACAGAACTAACAGCTTCCAAGCAAAGCTTTCTGGGGTCATTGGAGTAGCAAAACCAGCAAGTTGTACGGGATTTTGTCCAGATGGCATGCTCGATAGATTCTGTCCAGCTCGAGCTTCCTGGGCAGGGCAATTAGCTCCCAGCAGACTCAACTGGGGAAAGAAGTCAGCAAGTAGAGAGCTGCAGAGGCTTTGCTGATTTCCCCGTCAGAAAAAAACTGACAGTGGACAGAAAAATCGGACCCTACTAAATTATGGTGGACATCTCAACAAGTATTGATATCTCTGACTCTTCAATGATGTGAAGACAGGAAAGTTACAGATTAAAGGGCTAAACAAACCTTAAAAAAATATCCATACATCAAAAAAGCTCCATTTCTTTCATTAATGGAAGATATCAACTTGTCCGCACCCCTTCTGCCATTTCCACCTCTCTAATGCTGTATCCTCATCAAGTTCCACGGATGCTTCATATGCACAGTTAATTGGACTCTTTTCACCCCCTCTGAAACTCCTCTAAGAAAAGAAAGGAACTGCACAAAACACAACAATATCTAGTTCGATAAGCAAATCGCCTTCCTCCAGCACCATTGATTCTCTCTCTCACAACCATCCATGTAATTGATTCAATGGAGTATCTTGCAAATTTTCTGCTGGTTTTCATGAATAATCCATGAAAAGGTTTGAAGTGATGAACATGAAAGAAACCATAGATTTAATGACACAAACCCCATGAAGATCATAATGTGAAACCTGTAGAACTTAATTCTGAAATCTCCATAATGAAGGATAAACAACTAAACCTGTGTGGAAAGCTCTATCACACAAAACAAATTTTCAGTTCGTGCATAAGCAATTTTTCAATCATGTGTAAAATTTTTCCTTCTTTTACTTCAAATTATAAGAGAGTTGGATAGACACCAGTATTTTTCAGCATTAATGTTGCCTTCTATTACTTCTGGGAAGAGCAAGTAAAAGATATCTCCCCAAAAAAGTGAACAAAAATACTCTAATTCTATTACGTGGATTTCTCCCACTAGCATGAACAAGAAGTATTCCTCAAACTAATTTTGCTAGTACCAACAAAAATGTCTTGATTGGTTAATTTATTCAAGGCAACTCTAATCCAAGATTTTCTGGCCCATATTGTAAGTAATAGAAGAAGGGAAATATCATCTAAGGGACTGTAACAATAATGCTCATAAAGGGTAAATAAAAGCAGATAGCATAGCATCCATATTTGGAAAACAGTTTTCCCTATTCAACATGTATGTAGGATACACATATTAGAACTACAATGGCTTGTACATAGCACAATAATCATAAAAGACAGATAACAAAGCAGCATCCACATTGGTGAAAGTTATTACCTAACCAAAACATGCAGATAGCAAAGCAGCATCCACACTGGGGGAAAATTATACATATTCAAAGACATGTACATAGGATAGACAAGACTGAAAACCAAAAAGTCATGTACCTAAAATGAACAACTTTACCCACTCCCTCTTCGCTGAATATATAATCCATCAAAACATCATCTAGTCCTGCATAACTCATAGAATACTGTGAATAAACATGTTAGATAAGGACATATCACTGTTGAATATGCAGAGGTTACAAATCATATGATAAACAAGTCAGTCAGATAAGGAACTAGAGACCAGTCCAAGTTACCAACATTCTTTCAGATTTTATAAGGGCTACAACAGAAGGATCCAGTAAGTAAAACCAGCATTACCACTGTCTTGACAAAGACAAGAATATTCCACCAACAGCCTCCAGCACCAATAATGTAGTCCAAGTTCAGAAATAAAACAATAAGCAGTGAGCACACAAGGTACCACTACTTTTCCAAATTATAAGGACTGGTACCAATCTGAAAGTCCAATGGGAACTCCTCCAAATGCTAGGATATGGCACAGAGCACTAAGAGAGATTGTGTAACTGCAAACTGCACTACTCTATCAAGCAAGATTCAATCAACAATATCCAGGTTCACAAGCCTAAACAAAGTGTTTGATTGTCACTTCTCGAGCAATTCTGAACTCAAAAATGAAGAACAATAAAAGTCAGTTCAGCCCAGTTAAATTACAGAACTTTTTCTAGCAAAGTGATTCAAGGTGCTACATCAAACGAATTCATTTGATCAATGACAAACATAGACTTCATATCAAGCTCATAGCAAATGTAGAGAATTGCTAAGCAGTTTGACAAACGAGACTGATTGCAAACTTTGTTATCCACAATCATTCTAACTAAACATGTAGAGTGAAGCAATACCTGAAGGAGGGAAGTCCAAGCAGTGGAAACATCTTTAATAATCCTGCCATTTCTGCCTAAGAGGAGAATGTTTCTCCCACCCTTTGCAAAGAATTTAACAAACAAGAATTCTTTGCAAGAACATAAACTTCTGAGTACAGCTTGTTACAGTTTATGGAGTGTTGATGAATGTGAAATAACATCCCAAAGGGTACATCCTCCCTCTCCTAGTCTGTGCCTTCCCAAGCTGGATAAAGCTCACCTGTTACTTGCACGTTGCATTTTCAAAGAGGTAGCTTACCAGCAAACAACCCTTGATTCCCATCACATGTTCGATAACAGTTTGAATGCTCATCATGGACGAATTCTAGAAAATACTTTTAAGCACAGTTACCTTTCGCCAAACACCGACGTGCCAGACAAGGGAGCTCTACTTAATCATATGTAACTCTACCTGATTTGACACCCCTCCTCATCATATCATCCTGCAATTCAAAAGCCTCGGTCAGCTTTCCAGATCTGCAGCACCCATATATCATGATGTCATATGCTACTGCATCAGGATATATGCCCTTGCTTAGCATCAAGTTCCACAGCTTAATACCTTCCTGTATGTCACTCCCTTTGGAGTACTCAAAGATTATTGTGGAATAACTTATGCAGTCCGGTTTAATATCATTGTCTACCATTTCCCCAAGAAGCTGAGCAGCCTGTTGAAGCCTACCCAATTTGCAAAAACCACGGATAAGAATATTGTAAGTGATGGTGTTCGCTAAACACCCTTTCAGCATCAACTGGTGAAGCTGTATAGCATTTTCCATATTTCCTTCCCTAGTGTAGTAGTCAAGGAAACAGCCATATGTGATTGGATTTGGGATGGAGTCAGTTGCAAGCATTTCCTTGCAGAGGATATGTGCTTTACTTACATGCCCAAACTTACTCAAGCCATTTATGAGGGCAGTGTAAGTCACAACGTTAGGAATGCATCCTTCACTGACCATTATATCCCATAGCTGATAAGCTTTCTTAAGGTTCCCGGTCCTACTGTATGCATCAACCATACTAGTATATATCACAATATCAGGCTTCATTCCTTGACCATCCATCTCCTTTAAAAGCCGTAAAAACATTCCCCTATTATTCTGTTTCAGACTTCCATCAATAAGTATGGCATAGCAGTCAAGATCCAAATTGACTTGTCTTTCCAACATCTCAGCACAAATTCTTAATGCATCATCCAATCTTCCCTCTTTGCAGTATTTATGCAGGAGGACACTGTAACACATCTCATTTACCTGCCCATGCTCTTTGTGCAGATCATCCAAAAACATTTTGGCTTCACTCACCCTGCCTATAGAACAAAGTCCACTTATCAAGGACCTATCTGTATATGAGTCTGGAATGAGACCCTTTTTTACCATTTCATCCAGCAGCTGGAAGGCCCTCACTGTGTCACCTTCCCCACAATATCCATCAATTAGCACATTATAAGTCACCTCATTTGGAACAACATTTTTTTCTACCATTTCATCAAACAATTCATTTGCTTCATGGACCCTATTTGCACGACAAAGGCCAGAAATGAGTGCTGTATACGTGTAAGTATTTGCTGAGATGCCTTTTCCCGTCATCTCATGATAAACCCTGAATGCCTTGTTCAATTCACCTTCTCGGCAGTTACCACTAATTAATGATGTATAAGTTACAATTGTTGGCGTTAATCCTTTGCTAATCATTTCTTTGAAAAGTGATTCTGCTGTACTTAACCTCCCAAACTTGCAGTTTCCATTAATTAAGGAATTGTAAGAATAAATTGTTCCTTCTACACCCATCTCGATCATTTTACCAAGCAAACAAAGTGCAGTGTCCAACTTTCCCTGCTTGCAAAATGAATCAATCATAACTGAACAGGTAACTTCATTGGGAAACAGTCCTTTTTGACCCATGCTTTTGAAGAGCACCTCTGCTTCTTCAGATTTTCCATCTTTGCACAAAGAATTTATCAGTGCATTATAAACAAACAAATTGGGGGCCACCCCTAGCCTCCCCACATCATTAACCAAATCATAAGCATCCACAATTTTCCCCTTCCTCCTCAGCCCCTCAACAACACCTGAAACTACAGCTTCACTTGGAACAAACCCTAATTCAACCATTTCATTTATCACCTCCACTGCAACTTCAAATTCTTCAACCTTGCATAAACCAAGCACTATCGTACAGTAAGTGACCACGTCAGATTGCAAACTCTTTTGACTCAACGAATTCTTAACACCAATGGCCTCCTGAACTCTTTGATGTCTACACAGCCCGTGAATCAAGATATTATATGCCACCACATTCAACTCGCACCCACTCAACTCCATCTGCCAAACAACCTCCTTCATCCCGTCTAAATCCTTCAATTCACATAAACTGCGAATGACAGCAGTATACATATAAATATCCGGCTGAATTTTGCAACGGTTTACAATCTTATTGAACAGCTCTGAAACCATGTCGAACTGCCTAATTCTAACTAATCCATGCAATACAGCATTCCAAGTCCTAACCTGAGGAATTAGCCGATTCAGGCACATAAGCTCCGCAAACAAAAGAGCATCCATAAATTTCCTATTTTGCACGTAATTCTGAATCAACAGATCGAAGCCCAACGTGGACAAAAACCGGAAATTCCGATATGAATTAAAGAATTCATCGAAAATATTAGGAGGACTCATCGTATCGTTCCTATTATACAGAGTCTGTAGTACTGACGATGCAGGCCAATATAGATTGGCCTGCACCAAAGAATGAACTAATATACAAAACGACGTTGTCGAATGGTGGAAACTTTTGTGAAGGCCTAAGAAATTGAAGAACCTGAGAGATAACCGCGGATTGTCTACGTTTCGAATTAGTACCTTCTCCACGTGGTGTGGCTTCAAAGTCTGCAAAATGAAGGGTTGGTTGAGCGAGATTTTCCAGCTTTCCTTCCCTCGCACTATGTCGTCGAGAATCGAGATGAATTTTTCGTCATTATCAAAATTTCCGGTGACGGTGGCTGTGGAGGTGTCAGTAGAACCGGTGGTACAGAGATTCCGGCGGATTTTCCCGAAGATGAAGATTGTGAAATGCCGGCGAGATCGAGTGAGCTTCATACTGATAATCAGAGAGATTGGCTGAGGCCAGCCTCAGTAGGAAGTTCACCGCTTAGAAAGTCACGCCTTTCTTCAATTCTTCTTCTTTATTATTCTTCTTATTACAAATCGTAGCTTATGCATGGAGAAAGTGGATAGCTTATATATTTATTTTGATAGTTTCGATAATCATTGAAACTATAATTATAAATAATTATATATTTATTTATTTTTTTTAAATCAATTACAATTTATTATTAATTATAGACAACTATAAAAACAAAAATAACATCAAAATTTATACGCCTACCCATTCAACCGAATGCCTCACAAATTTGCCGTCACGAGTCTGTGTATCCAACTATTTGATCATTCACTCATAGTCCCTATCGGTTGGAAAACGCATGACAAAAACACGATTCGGTAATTTTATTACCAAAATCAGACATAATCAAAATCGAATTACAGCTAACCTTAGATCGGATTCAGAGGAAAAATATGACCTTTGAATTAGGCTACATTAAATCTGATTACTTATGCCAAAAAATTGTCAGCACATCTGCGTATAATCAAAATCAGATTGTTTAAACATACCATAGACATTTCAATTTTAATTGTTTTTACTAAAAACTCAAAACTATATAAAATTTACCTAAAAGTGTAAGATGTTTATAACTACGACATTTAGATAGAAAATTCTTCTAAAATGTTTAAAAGAATAATTTCGTATAGAAACATTAGTACCTATACAGTAATATGATTTAAAGAAGTTATTTTATAAACTTGGTATCTATGAAAACATTAAAACTTAGGTTAAAAAAAATTCAAAATTCAAACAAAATTGTTTTTCCCGAAACCTATGTCTGACACTAAAATTTGATTGGTGCTCATCAATCTTACTCA
>JAOVVI020015686.1:426-11107 GCA_028571085.2 Nepenthes alata
CAATAGAACTATTGTTTTCTATTCAGGGTTTGATTTGGAAGAAATGTAGACTTCACCTTGGAAGTATGTTTATTTCCTCTTCATTTATTTGTACTCGCATTCCTGGTTGAAGGAGGAGGTGCAAAGAACGACTCTGGAGTTTGATTCATTCAAAGAGAAGACAAAAGAGAATCTAAGAGAATTTCAAATTGAATAAACAACTTACTTATTTGGTCGGCAGCATCGTTGAGGTAGGTACGTAGCTCCTTTACATCCTGTCATTCACTCTTTCATATTTTGCCTTCTCTTTTCTTCTATCCGTTTTTTTTTTTTTTTTGGGGGATTCCTCACTTTTAGATAATGTGAGGATAACTAGAAGAGGACAATACAATAGACAGAAAATAAATTTCTCATCGTAAACGCCTTTTTATCCACTGAAAGCCACACCCCAATGCTTAACTTTGTAATCGCGGAAACTGTAAGTTTGAAAATTGGTATATTTTGTGTTTTCTTTAAGTTTATATTCTCATCGGTTGCATGGGAGAAAGAGTGCAGCCTTTAAGTTCATGGACCAAGTATTTTGCCTGCTTCCTACCAGAGTAAATGGATGTGCTAGTAATTTGCCTATTTCATGTATAAATTGGTGTTTTACGGGCCATGGATGATATTTATTTCTTGCATGACTAAATCTAAAGCTTGCTGTAGGTGATCTTTTAGCGGGAACGTCACCTTATAATAGAGAATAATGCTTTCTGCAGCAAGCGTATTGATCATGGAAAGATTTGGTAGTGCGTAGTATTCTTGTTCTGACTCTCCTTTCTGTGTGATTGTCTTAGATTTTGGAAATGAACCCTGAAGATGAAGCCGAGGAAGATGGAGCGAATGTTGATGTTGACTCGCAAAGAAAAGGGAAAGGTGTTGTATTGATATTTTGAATCTGTTAAGATATTATCAATTTCATGTATACAAAGCTTTTATTGATTTATCATCTCAACTACAGACAATATTTCTGCCAGTTGATGGACTCATTGATCCTGGTAAGCTGGAGCCAGGAGATTTGGTTGGGGTTAATAAAGATAGCTATCTGACATTGGATACCTTTCGATCAGAGTATGATTCATGAGTCTAGGCCATGGAAGTTGGTGAAAAACCAACTGAAGATTACAATGACATTGGAGGGCTTGAGAAAAAGGCAAGTTTCTTGCTTCTGTACTGTATTTGAATGTTAGATACTTAATGTATGACTTCTTGCCAAACTACAACTTCAGTCCTTGTGCTGACTTTTCCATTTGGTTTCTTATAGATCCAAGAACTGGTGAGGCAATTGTTTTACGTATGACACACAAAAAGCGGTTTCAAAAGTTGGGGATTCATCCACCTAAGGGGGTTCTTCTGTATGGACCTCCTGTCATGGGAAAAACTTTGATGGCTCGTGCATGTGCAGCACAAACAAATGCTACTTTTCTGAAGTTAACAGGTCCTCAACTTGTCCCTGCAGGATTTGCCTATACTATTGAAATTCTTGCTTTTTTGATACCGGCAACTACGTTTCTGGATAACTATATATATACATAGTCTATAGCTTTGTATTTCAGTACAATCCCCTATTTCCTTCCACCCACTCGGTGCATGTCCCACAAGATACATTGATTATCCAAAGTTTCCAGCTGAAAGTCATAAGTTGAAGGATCCTTATGGGATTAGTATACAGCTACTTGGTGCGGATACGTTTTGTCAAACTTGAAAGTAGGATGATATTACTTTGTGTGGGATTCAGAGTGGTTATCTAAAAGGGTTGATCTGGCAACCGATCATGTATACTCTTACTCAAATTTCAGCCTGGAGGATTGTAAGCAAGGTTCCCGGAATTGGACAGATGAAGTGAACTTGCTGTTTGGAGTTTTCCAACCAGACTTTCTTTCATTTACTTTCCACTGTCAACAGAGGGCTCTGGACAAGGGGGTGTCTCGTGGGCAATGCTGCATTTAATCCTTATTTTGTCTACGATCCTTCCTTGTTTGTCCACCTTTTTCTTGTTTACCCAGAGGAGGAAATCGGAGCTGGATACGTAAGAGGTCATAACATGAATTTGTTAACCTTTTCCTTTGCCCATGACTTTGTGAAATCCTTTTATCAGTAACCTGGACGGCATACCAAAAACAATGATAACAGGAGAACAAATTATTTGCACTTACACTCACTTCTGCAAGTTTGCAATGAATTTATCTATGCGTTTTGGACACTACCGAAGTTCTCCTGAAGTGCTGATATTGTTGAGTTCCTGTGGGATTTACATTCATTCAGTTGGTATTGTCTTAGTATACATAAAATTTGTCACAACCCCAGTTCAAACATCAAAATAATCATGATATATAAATTCATAACAGGAAACGGGATGTTGAACAAAACTTCATCAGTGAATCATTTCCATATAAAAACATAATTCATCCTATATAATAACATTCGATTTATTACGGCATAGAAAGTAAAGTGATCTATCGCCTTTGGCTGTGTTGTAACATTTATATATGCCTACAATATTAACCAAATTCTTAAATTATTTTCCTTACAACTATCAAATATAAAATATATAACTAAATATAAAAAGTCACGATTTTTCACGTAAGAACACATTTGTTCAAATTTCGACGAAGATCAAGCCTACTAATCTAAAAAAGGTAACAACGCAATGTAAGCCAAATATCTAGTAAGTAAATAAAAGATAATATAATAAATTTGAACATAATAAATATGAGATAATAAAATCATTGAGCAAACGAGCAAGAAACCAATGAATAAACAAATGACCCAAAGGCTAAGATACCCTTTTTGGCAAAGTATAATTTTTTGAGGTTATTCTGTACTCCGACTTACCAAAAAAAAGTTATTTTGTACTTCGACACCGTAAATTAGAATCATACTTCACTATTTAAATCTAAGGACAGAATATCTATAAAACATATTATAAATTAGGCCGTGCCTGCTATTATTTATTACCTGTGGGTTCATTATATACAATATTATCTTAATATATTATAATATATCGTAATATACTTACTTTCCATCAATTTCATATAATAATTTATTTTGAATAAAGGTGAAAAAATATCTACAAAATAATACATTTTCAAAAAATTGAAGCAAAATAAATTTTCATAAATTTGGGTATAGAGATTTAATATTGTTATTGCAAAAATAATGGACATGCAAAGAGATTTCTTCGAAGTTCTTACAAAAATAACGACATATAAGAAGATATTATCCTTAAACTTTAAAATTTTTAAGGTTCATTAATGAATTTTTACATTTTTTATAAATACAAACAATATACTTTAAGATTTAAGAAAACTTATGCGAGAAGAATATGAATGCAAGCCAAGTATCAAAGGGAACATGGATGAGTACTTACATGTTACCAATAAGAATGAAATATCTAATTTTAGGCAAATAAAATGAAGAAATTCAAAATTTTCAATAACAAAATAAAAAAATAAGTTTAAAATTCACTTACCTTAACATAAATCTAAATTATCTTATAGGTTTAAGCTCTAAAATCCCCTTTTTCTTTTTCTTTTATGTATTATTCTCTTCTCCTTTCAAAAAACTTAGAGAAATTTGTTTAAAAAGTTACAAAAATGCCTTATATAACAAACTAGCATTGGTGCTTATGTGCTATTTATTCGTGTTTTAGACATGATGTCCGAATCAGACCTGTGCATAAGCACTCATCAAACATAGAGGTGTTGTCTCAAATATGGTAATCCATGGCTCTTGCACCGATTAGGCGCCCTCATACTTTTTCCTCTATGATCCAACACTTAATTTCTAACACGAAGTTGCGACTAACATTAATAATTCACTCATTTATTTTAATTCCATTATCATATAAATTTTGGTGTTTAGATATTACCAAATTGCCATGAAACCCATCAGTCAATGTCAGTGTAGTTTCCTGGCCTTGTTGACAGAACAAATAACACAAGTACATTCTACCTTTTGTGGGTTTGTGAATTGTGACTGATTAAGAAGACTGCATGACCGAGTTTACCTAATAAGGCTCATGCTGATCCTTCTGTTTTTTTCTGTTGGGATTGTCTTATTTTATCTGATAGGTGCAACTCTTAATGCATTTCAATCTCTAAGACATACAATGCTTTGTGTGTAAAAAGAGTCTTATCCCACTAGAGAAAATAATTACTGTGAGACTGTTGTTACATCAAATGGCCGTGGAGGAATTCTGGTTATTTCCATCTGTTCTTCTGCTTGCTGTGGAGCCTGCGAACAGTTACGTGGAGTATATATATTTATTGAGAACTGGATTTGTCTGGCAATAATGACCTCGTTTTTTCCTGCCTGTCTTCAACATGGAGGGAAGACGGCCGCTTCAGCTCAAGTTGACCAGTTGTGATTGCATCTTGCTCTTTTTAAGGCTAATTCTTTACAACTCCTGTTTTTTGATAGATTTTGGGGCACATCAATGGTTCAAGAATGATAAGTTGTGTAGACAATGTTGACGGTGACCCTTGAATCAATAAAGAGGGAAGTGATCTACCAATGTTGGCTGATTGTGGTGGTAATACATGATTGAGGAAATAATTAACCAATTATTGTTCAGTGTGGTAGTAATTAGGGAAAAATGAAATTATTCACGCAAGACTTGTTGCATCAACTTGATCAGATTATATTTATAGGGAAAATTGAACACCATTTGATGAGGGATTGATGATCTGATCCATACCTCCAGAGGTAGACTTGTTCAAATGGTCGCAGTTATAGTGGCAGGTTATACATTGATTGCTGGAGGTTGTAATGCTGTGACTGTAGCTATGTTGGTCGTGGAAAAACCGTGGTTGGTGGTTGATCTCAACTGGTGCAGATATGGTGGAGGTGGTGGCCACAACTCGGACATTGGACACAAGGATGGTGAAGAGGCATGAATTTAGGAGGCAGCCAATTGCATAAGGTGATGGCAAATGGCAAGGGCAGCAGTTTAATTTCCATAGGAGCAAAGGATGGTGGTAGTGATGACGGAATCAGGGTCAGGAAATCATTCTTTCAACTTTAGATTTCTTCTAATGGCTGCTTATAAAACGATGTCCTCACTGTGCTTGAGGAAGAATTCAAGAATAGGGCATTTGAGAAAATTGGGGTTATGTTAGTCATGGCATACTCTCTCTCCTTTCACTTAAGAAAAATTAAGCAGCCTTTTCTTATGATGACCTGATAGAGTACAGGAATAAAAAAATAGTGTTTTTGTATGATTTTTTGAGCCATGCAACCAAACGAATGGCTGTGCATTGCTATCACTGGTTGTAGAAATTGACAATTGTTACATCGACCTATTAGAACTTCAAACTATATTTCTGTCATCAACACCTGCTCGTCTTATAACAGGCCGCTTGGGTTTGGTCTATGAAGAAACTCTTTGCTCGCATGACTTGTTATGCATGTTTGATATATTCCATATATCAAGCAACTTGCTCTAAGGGAAGAGCATGTCTTTAGCCAGAAGGGATTAGCGAGACCGGTTCTTTACTGCCAAGTCCCTTTTCATAGTGTCTCTTGCCTTGAAGCAACGTGCCAGATTGTGATTTTATTAGGTATATGATTATACTTCGAGAGATGTTGAAGAAAGCAGTTCAGGTTAACCGCTGTTACCACTCCCTGTTTTCATGCAGTTGTTCAAATTGATATAATTCAGTGAAGGTTTGGATGAGTATTTCTATTTTGACAGTAGTGGCTAATGTAATGGCATGATTTGTGAACGCATAGCTATCTTTTCAAGCCATTTGGAATTTATTTGAGAAATTTCTCCATAATATTGTATGTCATTTATCAATTTATCTTGTAACTTACAATTTTTTTCACACCAAGCATCAAAATATAACAAGCTATCAAAAATCTCCATTTGATATTTTTCACAAGCAAATAGAACACTTGCTAAAATGGGTCTAAATTTCACATCATAAAACCTAACATCATATCCACAGAGGAATGGCTATGGGTTGGATTCAGGTTAGAGCCTTTTAAGTTCTGTCGTGCTTGGTAGAGGTGAAGCTGAGAACTATTTCAATAATGTATATGAAGAACAAACAACAACACACCTCTCCCAATATGATAATTCTCAGTTTCATAATAATCATAATTCCATGGAATAGTAACTCTCACTCAAAAATTTAAACCAAATTGAGGTGATGATAACTTCATCTCTACGAATGTATTGCCACATGAAATAGTATAATAATGCTGGTAAGAAAAACAAAGCACAAGACTCAAGGTTTATAAATACTATATCTACGATCTCATGAAACAGCAGGACGTTTTACAGGGAAAGCATTCCCCAATGACAACCAAAAAGTGGCAAACCTTAAGATAAAATTGCAGCAATCACGTCTACTTAAAGCGGCAGACTAGAGCACAAGATATTCTAACACTTGATCTCCTTTAGACCATGTGCAATGTATAAGAAAGTTGGATCGGTAGCCCCTTCCTTGTAGTATGCAAACACCATGGTACCATCATCATGCATGCTCTCCCCAACGAAACTGCAAACACACACAAAAACCAATTATTGTCTAGGACACCTTCATGGGACAGTTGAGTTGCCATTGTATAACCCAATGGTTATAAATTCAAATCATAAAATTGGCCTCTTGCATAATATAAGATAAGATCATATACAATAAATTCAATATAGTCCAATCCTTTATTAGACGTCGTAACACTTCATACACAATAAAATTATATCCCGAAAATTTGAAGCAAATTGGTAAATGAAGCTGTTTAGCAGATCACATACAATTGAAGGTCACTGAGCTTTGACAAAAGGTACTTCATTGCTCCCTCAAAATTCTTCTTAAATACTTCTTGCTTATCAGGTTCCAACTTGGGGGTCAGGTTCTTAATGTATCTTTTAATATATCCAACAAATTGCTTCTTGTCAAAAGAGGGTTGCTCCTGCAAATAACACGAGTGATTAGCATGGCTAGCTTATTAGGACTACCAATCAATCTTTTTGGCGAAGAGGAAATTATAATCACCTGAAGCCTGAAAGTATCAACAATGTCAACAACCTTGACAGCCTGGTCATCAACACCTTCATCTTCTTCGCCTCCTTCAGCCGAAGGGTTGGCACCAATGTCAACATCAATTGCTCCTTGAACAACCCACTGCAAAGAGCCAAAACACTCGATAAAAACTCAGACACAAGGCATACATATTTTCCAATTGTCCAGAGAATCAGACAATCCAAAATTTAGAGTTCAGACACTAACCTTGCCTTCTACTTCCCATAGCATTCCATTCTCAATTTCTTTGTAGGGAAATGAGTCGGACAGGAGCTCGTCACCTGATTTCAACAAAGGAATTACCGGACAGCAAAATAAAATCAACCTTGTAAGAAGTTAAATAATTGGTGGAGAAAATCCAATCAGTTTTTTTTTGTCACACATGCTTGAACACGATAGAACCTGTGCACTTCAAACATTGATGAAAATATTGACCCATATCATACATATATATATATATATATATATATATTGCTTTTTTTTACTATGAAATATATAATGATATATAGGCCAATATATTAGTTATGCACGATATTTTCCTATCTACTTAGGACTATTAAAATTATTATTCCTTTGATATATGGCTACAACTGATATCGAATGCAATACAGATATCGATACCAATATTAATATTTTTATTGGTGCTTCAAACACAACTCCCCACATGCCAACACACAAAGCAAAGACAAAGAAAAACAACAAGCTCAATCAAATCCAAGCCACTGGTAAAGATTTAACATGTTTTCTAACCAAAAAAATGGATTTACTTTTGAATTTAATTCACATTTAAACACCAGAAATCTACTTTCTGATATCTTCTGCCATCAAAATGCCAAAATTTAATCTTACAAGAATACTCATCACCAAAGAATATTACCGGGAGATTGCAAAGTAAATAGCATGTTTTTTTTATCTAAAATAATCAAAGCGTTCCAAAAGCTTAGATTATGAAGTGATGGACCAGATCAGTAAGACATGCTGGCAATTTCAAGCATAAATCAAATACAAAGTACAGAAAAAGAACTTCGACACAAGCAAAAGAGTATATACAATTTAACCTGAGGATCATATTGATGTATAGAACAATGTTCACAGTAAATGAAGATCACTTTTTTACTCGTCAAACAAATACAATTAAAAAAAGTATATCAGTATCAGACATGAATGCAGTATTGAAGACCCGTGCATAACTATGACGTCTATACTTAAAAGCTCCAAGAATTTACCAATAGAAAATATAACAAACAAGAGCTCCACCATCATCTCCCACCTATGAAAGTTCTATTCATATTACCATCCAACTCCGGAGAAAAAAAAAGATTCTCCTTCTCTTTCCCGCCCACTCTCTCTCTTCTTGCCCCCCTCCAAATTATGGATCTATCGTAACACAGAACTGTTCTTCAAATAAAAGCAATCAAAATATAGACAGACCTCCACCAAACCCAAATCAACCATCGAGCGTCAAATTCCAATCTCCGCATACAACAAGTCACACAAACGAATCGTTGAGGAAACTTCTAAATCATATAAAAACTTTCCACGAAATCAGATCTATCCTGTAAACAAGATCGCCCAATTTAACCAAAACCAACCACAGTCGCGTGAGAAAGATCCAGTCACAACTTCCGCATCTATTAAAAGTCCAATTAATTCAACAAAACTTCGAACTTGAACCAAATCAAGCATAAAACAAAAGCAAAAATCCAATCCCAGAATCTAAAACAAAAAATTGAGAGAGAGTACGAGGATTACCGGTGAGAATATCCTGATAGACGAGCATGATCCCCGAATTTCTTTCTTCTGTAGCCTGCTCGCTTCGACCTCCTTTGTGAGCCCTGAAACCGCCAGAGACAACAGCTCAAAGAGATGCGACCGGCAACAGGAAGAGGATCCTCGAAGACCTATACAACGTAAATATTTATACAGGGGACAAAACAAGACGACACCATGTTAAATTACCTTAATGGACACAGCTTCTGCCCGTATTAACACCGTTGTTTTGCCGTGTGAGTTAGAATTCTGAAGCAGTAAAAAAAAGTATAATATTATTATATAGTTAGTTATATTAAAATTATTATTTTTATATAAAAATTTAAAATTAAAACAGTATAAAATTTATGTTTTGTTAAATAATTTTAATATAATTAAATATATAATTAATATTTTTTAAAAAATTATAAATATCAGACATAAATTATCACTGAGAATGTCTTGGAAGAGTCAAAAGGGTTTTGTGGGCCATAGATTTCTATCTTGTGAGCGTTGGTTCGATCTTGATGAGTCTAGTCCCTACATAAACTGATCCAGTCACGACGAAAAATGATATGGCGGCCAACCCATTAGTCAGCGATGGCCAACGTAAAGTAAGGCCTATAAATCGTCCAACCAGCTCGTTTACTACATGTAGGCCTAGGGAGGACTAATGACTCAATTTTAAGGGGTAGCTTCTGCGGCTTAACTAATCATGATAAAGTCTACCATCCACCTCAACGGCAGTAGTCTGACAGTGTAGAAGACGTCGGCGTTGTAGGTTTCAGTCAATAGTGATGGTGGTCAACCATAGAAAATTGTCGTACCCACCGTCTAACGACAATCCAGCCAACCTACGCGAGGAGAAGCTTAGCCCCTGTCAGCCATCTCTAACTAGGTCACATCATCACCATAAGATGACATTTGACATAGTAGCTCCCGTTAATGCCCTAACGACCGGTGAATTTTTATGGAACACTTGTCATCCACTTTGACACCAAAGCATTTTTTACAAACCACTATAAACTTTTTTCACCCTTCATGGGATAAGGGATCAAGCAATTTTTAACGAAAAAGCCACCATTAAGCAAGAGTTAAGAGTTAAGAAAGAACCAAACTCTATTTCCTGACACAACTCTTTCTCCTCTTCAAAAGGTCACTCTCCGCTGAATGTTACCTAGTAAACTACTCAACCACTCACCGAGTGCGTAATATCGGAGTCTAGACTTCCATTTCTCTAAGCCGTTCTCCGTCAAGCGCTCTACAGAAGCTCAAGCCTTCTCTCTTAATCCTCGCAAACTTGCAATACTGTATTTTTTCTCATCCTCTTTGTTTCTTTCTATTTTATTGAAAAATTTTTGAATTTAAGTATCAAAAAATAAAGCGAAAAGCGAATCTTGTCAATTTTTTGATCTCTTATTTGTAACTTGTGGTGTGTAGATTTCAGGTTAGCAGTGATGAAAATCGGGTCCACTTTAATTCGACCTTCAGCAAAAGATCGAAAGGCTCCCTAATCAATATTATAACCAAAAAATTATAAACATCAGATCTTAACCATTCAAATTAATTTTTAATTATTTTAGGAATGTTATTTAATAAAAGCTAATTGAATTATTGTAAATATATTTTTATTTTTTATATAATAAATTAAATTAAATTAAACATATTTGTTATTATAATCTATCATATTTTGAGCTACGTATTAATGTATACATTAAATTTAAAATAGCAAGAATAAAAATTTAAAAATCAAAAGTTACAATTATTTTTAATTATTTTGCCAATTATTTTACGAGTTGCAATTTCTAAAAAACGTGCATGGCATAATCATATGATCATTACGTGGACTGAAAACAGATATTTGATTTGATCGGCTGATGGGCAAT
>JAOVVI020015688.1:0-11107 GCA_028571085.2 Nepenthes alata
CTTCCATTTCTGTTCTCGTATTCATTTAACACAGTGCATCCAATACTAATTTTGTGTTGCCGATTTCTGCCCGTCCACGATCGCAGAGAGTCCGCGCACTTCAGTGGGTAGACGGCTGGAGTCTCAGAACGCAACAGTTACAATTTAAATAAATTTATGTCAAATTATTAAAAAAATTTATTTAAATAATTTGAGGCTTATTTTTTATGTATCTTTCGATACGTAAATTAATCAATCTTTGTAAGAATCTGAAATATGGGAGATATATATAAATGGTTATACTGTGTTATTTTGTGAAAGAATAAGTACGTTGGAGGCTTAGCTTTATTGTTATTTTTTGGATTCTATCCCCTTTTAGTAGAATTGTGGTGTGTTATAATTACTTCGTCGATTGATAGTAATTTCTTGGAGAAATATAATTGGCCGTGACTTTAATGGTTAAATCACATAAAATTAATTAGTTGTTTAATTGTTATTGTATATGTTTTGATCATATGATTATTTGGATATAACTCAACTGATAATAATAAACAAACGGCATTTGTTAAGTAGGAAACCTATATTTGGACTAATTGTAGAGTATATAAAATTGTTCACTTAGTTTTATCGCTCAGTTGGACTAATTATTTGATTAGGTTAATTACACGATTAAATATTTAAATATCTAGCTGTTTGGTTATTTGATCATCCTTTTAACTCTAATTTATTCTTGTTGTGTCTTCCGATCCTAACTCTGAAGAGGACGTGGATTCGACAGTAACACCCACTAGTGACCAAGTAAAAAGGGAAGAAAAAGAGAGTACGAGGACTAATATATAGATAATTTTTACATGAAAAATCTTCTCTTGAATGAAAAAAAAAACTACGGGATTATAATCCAAAAACTACTTTAACTATCTCGTGTTTAGTTACAGAATTCACTCAAATATAAAAGACTGAGGATTAGTGAATGAAAACTCTCAGGAGTTACTCTTACAACACAAATCCTCTCTTTTTCTCTCTTCTCTTTCTCTACTACCGCTAACAAGAGTAAATGTTAAGATCATTTGTTTAGTAAATAATTAAGCTATTTATAATAGTTAAACTTTCCATTGAGAGAAGTCCACGTGGGGTTTGCGTGTGCAGGGGACCCTGCCTTCAACTCTGTAAATTCTTTTTGCCCTGTCAGGAGGGTTATGTGCACGCGCACCTGATGTGATGTTTTCTTTGTAGAGCCGTGTGCTCCACTAGCCATCATTTTTCTTACAGTCTGACAAGTCTGCCACTAAATATCTGGCACGTCGATTTTACAGGTGGGGCGGCGTCCGAGGTCCATCATGAGTCCACGGGCAATAATGTAATTCAAGCCCACTGTGCTTCGTGGGCCAGCCTTAGTTCCTGAACTTCTTTGGCTTCTAAAGCATCTTGGTCCAACTCCTGGGAGATGGATCTTTAATGTGGGACTTGGGTCTCAATATCTATCACTAGCCCTCCATACAAAATGTTTGAAGATTTCAACCTTTGGCATGCTTGTTATCCGCGGAAACGTTCCAGTTGTCAATCGAAGGAGTTCTTCGCTGAAATCTATCCGCATCCTTTACTTTTTGCAAATGTCCGCGCCCATGGCTAGAACCAAAATGTCCGAGAGGTCGCTGAAGCTTGTGCCTTGCTTAAAACATCCGCTAAATTTTTGGGTCTACTGTCTTTGAATTTTTTGACACTGCTAGGCGATCATAAATGATCCTCCTCTTCACATATTTTCCCGAGGCCCAAAGAAGTGCTCGGATTATTCTGGCTTTGATGCCGTTACATCCGAGTGCGTAAAAGAACGTTTGCATCCGAGAATTTCCTCAGAGTCCGATAGTTTGGCATGCGTCGCCATTTCTGCCATTAAAGCGCAATAAACACACAATTAAGGAGATCGATATCGCCTTGAAAATAAAAAATCCACTATCTCTGACAGCGTATGGGTGATTGACATGTGGCAAGTTTAATGATGGGCACACCTTTTAGCCTTTCAAATGTTTCAAATACAATTTCCATCCTTCATTTTCACCACGTAACCTTAGAGTTTTCTTTCGAACTTCTTCGCTACCATTTTTCTCAAGCGTTTTTCCTTCTCACTCCTATTATGCTTCTTCTTTGGTTTCCATGGCTCCTGGTGTTAGAGATATCACTTCTTTCCTGTCTCTGGATAGCCTCAATGCCATTAGTACGAAGTATGATATCCTTGATACGATGGCAATGGTGGTTCCTAAGCTTGGTGATAAGGCGTGTAACACACCTGATGGGTTTATTACTATATACAAAGTTCACCTCAAGGGTGAGCTTCGTTTTCCTATCCCGTTGGAGTTGTACCACATCATGATGGAGCTTGACGTTCCGTTTGCGAGATTGTAATCTAACGCCATCAGATATCTCATTTTCCTCTGTGTATTTACACTTTGTCACAAGAAAGTGCTAGAGGTGTCAATGGTGGAGGTCATGTTTCGTTGTACTTATAACTTGGACTGGATCACGATAACTCCTTATCCTTAGTTTGCTGTCAGGAGTGGTGGAAAGGCAAGTTTTTCTTTTTGGCTGTCCGAGAGATTTGGGCCATTGACAACATTTGGGAGAATGTGGCTGAGCAACTCGCTCGGACGCCTCCAAAGAGGAGAGGGAAGTTGCCAAGGAGATCAAGGACTTGCTCATGGCCAACCTTGACGATTTCAATAAAAATAAGAAGAATATTTGGTTGAGACCCGAGAACTTGACGAAAGTCAAGTGGGGGACTCAGGCCGAGGACTCCGGCGTTGCTGCTGCTCAAAAGAAGAATAAGAAGAAATTCGAAAAAAAGGAGGCGACTCTGTGTATTGAGGAGTGAATCGAGTGACAAAAGAAAAGTCACTGGATTGAGGCTTTGAAGAGTCCGTCGGCCATTGTTGAGTACTCATCGTCTAATGATGACAACGCCATAATAGCACCTCTCTTCAGGAGGTCAAGAACGTTGAAGGCCGCTGCCATCCGAGATGTTGCGGGTGTCGAACCTTCAGCCTCTGCTAAGTCATCTGGGCAGCTTCCTGAGCCCGCGTTTCAGCCCGCGGACCCCCTCGTCGCCCAGCCTATCTCTGATGAATCCATTCTTGACATCTCTTCTAGATTCTCTGGTGAGGTCTCAAATTAGATGGATAATCCATCCGAGGACACTGTCATGGAACAGGCTGCGAGGGATGTCAAAGTGACTCAGACCAAGGAAGCAACGATGACGACAACAATGATCACTACTAATGTTGTTGAGGTCGTGGAGAGTCAAGTCGTCGAGCTACCTGCTGAGGAGCCTGCAGCAGTGTCTACTTAGCTCCCTTGCCTTAAGATCCAAATTTACAGTCCAGTGATGATGCCGACCGTGGCCTCTAAGGATCCTCTGGTTGAGGACGGTGCAAGGATATCACTTGTTGGAGTTGAGGCTGCCATCGAGGATCATCACGAAGCGGTAGAACCCCCAGCCTTCGATGATGCTGCCTTCGCACCCGAAGCCAAAGCTGAGATTTTTGTGGTCTAGGAGACTGCAGTCATAGAACCCGGGGAACCAGAAGTTTCTAGAGGGGAGAGCACTTCTGAGAGTTCATTTGTCACCAAGGTATTCCCCTATCTCCCTTTTGGCTTTGTTTCCATTTGTTGATGTCCTACTGATTTGTTTTGCCCTCGCAACTTCAGGATATGGCTGGCGGCCTTGGCGTGATTATTAATGAGGTTGCTCAAGTTTGCGTAGGGCTGGAGGCTTCCAGGTCTTTGAGGGGTTGCGTCCAAAGCTTAGAACTCAAGCTTGTCGAAGTTGAGAGCTGCATTTCCACCATGGAGAGCCAGCTCATGGAACAAGAGAGGTTGTATAATGTACTTCGAGGGAGGAATCTCTTGTTGTAGCGGGAACTCAGGATTTCGTTGAAGCCTAAAGACATCGTATCGACTCTTGAGGGCAAGTACCGTGATGCCATTCATATGTGTTGTTGAGTCATGAAGCCTTTGGTTCTAAGGTTCCCAGTCGCTCTCTTTGACCCGAGGAACTCCAATGCTTAGCGTAAGGATAATCTGGTTGTCCTCCCAGACCGTTGGAGGTCTTCAGGGCCTTCGCAAGCGGGGCTGTCTGGCCAACCAGAGTGTTCCGAACAGCCTGGATCCTCGGAGTGGGCGGGATCTTCAGCTCCCAGTCGCAAATACCGTGTTTGTCTTTGTGGTTCTTTCTTAGACTTAGGCTCTTAAGAAATTTCATTCTTTTTGTGCAAAATGCCTGAGCCCTTCCGCTATTGTTGACTAAAGGTGTGACCTCTAGGGTCGTTGCACACTTGCTATTTTCAAGTCCTCTAAATTTTAGCTCAACCTCTTGAGAGTTCCTTGGCATTATTAAGTTTCAGATCTGACCTCTAGGGCCACTCGTCCTCATACGAGTTTTAATATGACCTCTTGGACCGCTCGAATATAGCCGACTTTTCGTATGACCACTTGGACTACTCGGAGATAACCCAGTTTTAGGGCAAGTGAAAGGAGTCCTATCTACTTGATTTAGGGGTAGTATAGGTCTTATCACTTGATGAGATGGAGTGTGATCACCCAGTGGAATGCAAATTGATAATTTGAATGAAAACTGCCATTTTATTGATGAAATTTTATATAAGCACGTAATGCAAACAATATACATGTATGTTTTATACGCTTATTGATAATATTTTTTGAGGTGAGAAGCATTCCATGTTCATGGGACAAGCCTTCCCTCCTGAGTGCGTAGTTTGTATACCCCATTTTGTAGGATGGTCGAGACTAGGAGAGCTTGTTCTGGCTGGTATTTTTCTTGGTAGCCTCAATACTTCTCAATACCAAGTCCCATACCTCAAACTAGCATGCTTTGACCTTCTTATTGTAATACCGAGTGACCCTTTGTTGGTAAGTCGCAGTCTATAGTCTTACCGTGTCTCTGACTTTCTCAAGAAAGTCAAGGTTCTCCCAAATTTTTTGTACATTATTGAGTGGATTGAAACTTTTCACACAGGTTTGGCAGCCCGACTTCTATTGGGATGACTGCCTCGACCTCGTAACACAGACTGATTGAAGTTTCTCTTATTGGCTCCCTTGGAGTTGTCCTGTAAGACCATAGTACTAACGGCAGTTCTTTAACTCACAGACTCCTAATGTTTTCCAACTTCATTTTTAGTCCATGTAGTATTGTGCGGGTTGTGACCTCCACTTGGCCGTTGCATTGCGAGTATGTGACCGATGTATGCAGCAACCTTATCTTTAGGTTGGTGCAATACTTGGTGAATCTTTTTTCAGAGAATTGGGTCTCATTATCAGTCACAATGTATTCCAGGATCCCAAACCTGTACACAATGCTCTGTCGGATGAAGTCTGTAGCATTCTACTCGGTTATACGAGCCAATGGCATGGCCTTAACCCACTTTGTGAAGTAATCAATTTCGACGATGAAGAACTTCCTTTGTCCGAATGCTATCGGTAGTGACCAAAGTATGTCTAGCCCCCATTGCGCGAATGACCAATGTGATTGTAGAGCTTTGAATTCCATATGTGGTTGGTGGGAAATGTTGCTGTGGACTTGACAATTCTCACATTTTTGTAAGAAGTCCATGGCGTCATACTTTATGGTTAGCAAGTAATACTCTTACCTCATCATCTTGAACGCAAGGTTCTTGCCCCCAATGTGTAATCCACAAATTCCGAGGTGTACCCCTCCGAGGACGTAGTCAGTCTCTTCTGGGGTAAGGCACTTTAAGTAGGGGCAGAGAATCCTCGACGATACAGTCGGCCGTCCATGATAGTATACCATCCAGCCATCTCTTCACCTTCTTGGTTTCTTCTGCGTCCTCGAGTAATATCCTATTAGACAAATACCTTAAGTAGGGGGTTATCCAATTGTTGGCCTCGTATATCTACATAACTTTTATCTCAGAGTCTTCCATACTGGGTTCGTTGAGGACCTTGCACAATCCTCGAGCATATTGCTCTTGGTCTCTGGAAGGTGCCACTTTTGCAAGTTCGTCAGCCTTTGCATTTTCTTCCCACGAGATGCAGACCATTTCTACATTCTCAAAGGCTGACATAAGCTCTCAGACCTTTGAGAGGTACTTGGATAATTATGGGCTATTTGCCTCAAAATTTTCTCGGACTTGGTTGATGACCAACTCGAAGTCAATGTAGGCAATTAGGTCCTTGGCCGAGTAATCCTTTGCTAATCGTAGTCCTACGAGTAGGGCCTCGTACTTTGTAACGTTATTGGTCATTGGGAACTCGAGAGCCATTGAATATTTCATCACCGATCCTTACGGCGTCCTCAGCACAATGCCAACCTCACAAGTATCCTTCATTGAAGAACTGTCCACATGAAGAGTCCAAATCACTAGTCTGTGTAATTCCTTGACATCACAAGTGTCCAAGGAGTCCTAAGTTGCTGTTGTAGTTTTGAGAATAAAGTCCTCCGGGGCTTGACCTTTTAAGGTAGGTCTTGGACAGAACTCTATGTCCAACTCACCTAACTCAATGGCTCACTTGACCAATTGTTCTCACATTTCTAACTTTTATAGGATCACTCTTAGGGGCTGGTCGGTCAAGATGACTACTTTGTATGCTTGAAAGTATGGTCTCAACTTTCAAGCGGAATACACGAGTGCTAGAACCATCTTCTCTGAGTGGGAATACCTTGTCTCAGCTTCAGTCAAAATCTTGTTGATATAGTACACAGGCTATTTCCTGTCATTCTGCTGACTTAACAAGGCTGAACTCAAGGCTTTATCTGAAACTGAAAGGTACAAGTATAACTCCTCGTTTGTTTGGGGAGAAGTCAACAGAGGTGTGTTTGATAAGTATCTTTTAAGTTCTTGGAAGGTTTCTTTGCAGTCAGCCATCCACTGAAAGCCATTATCATTCGTCCTTCTTAGGGCTTTGAAGAATGGCAAGTACTTCTCGGCCAACTTAGCCAAGAAGCGTGGCAGTACTGCCAACCTTCTAGTGAGTTTCTGAACTTCTTTCACTGTTTGAGGGGACTTCATGTCAATGATGTCTTGATTTTTTTGGGGTTTGCTTCAATTCCTCGGCACGAAATTATGTAGCCCAAGAATTTTCCAGACGTAACTCCAAATGTACATTTGACTGGATTGAATTTCATCTGGTACGTTCTTAGGACGTTGAAGGTCTCATCCAAATCTTGGATGTGGTGGTTGGTTATTTTGTTTTTAACGAGCATGTCATCAACGTAGACCTCCACGTTCTTTTAAATCTAGGTCTCAAATATTTTATTTGAGTCTTTGATAAGTAGCACCAACATTCTTGATGACGAATGGTATAGCTTTGTAACAATATGTTCCTTGGTCTGTTATGAATAACATATGCTCCTCATCTTTGGGACTCATCCTTATTTGGTTATAGCCTGAGTACACGTCCATAAAATTTAAAAGCTCGGGGCCAAACATCGAGTCTACCAATGAATCAATTCACGGGAGTGAGAAGCTATCATTTGGGTACGCTTTATTGACGTCCGTGAAGTCCACGCACATCCTCTGCTTCCTATTATTCCCTTTGACCATCACAATGTTGGACAACCAATTTGGTTAGTACACCTCTCTTATGAATCCCATGTCCAGAAATTTCTTTACTTCCTCCTGGATCGCCACCAGCTTTTTCACTGAATAGTTTCTCCTCTTCTGTCTAACAGGCTTATGATTGATATCTAGGCCCAATCAATGGACCATTACTCTAGTCGATATCCCTGATATGTCACTCAGAATCCAAGTAAAGACGTTTAAGTTCTTCTGTAGGAAGCTGACAAGCAGGCCTCGGAAAGTTTGAGGTTGAGATCTTCCTATCTTGACGGTCTTTTTTGGGTCTCTAGGATCCAGTGGGACTCGGTCGATACTTCTCTAGACTCGACATGTTGTAATGTCGTCTCATCACGGAAGTCCAGGTCTTTTATAGGCTGAGGAAGAACAGTCTGGGTGACTTGGGACAGGTAGCATGTCTGTCCGGCAGCCTGATCTCAGGACTTTTCCAATCTCGTGTTGTATCGAAAGCTTTATTTTCAAGTGTGGGATTGAGGTCACAGCCTCGAAGGCAGCTAAGTAAGGACGTATGAGGATCAAGTTGTTGACCGAGGGCAAGTCTATGACCAGGAAAGAAAGGGTCTTTGATGACGTCCTCGGATGGATCCCTAATGTGACCTCAAGTTGGATGACTCCCTATATTGGATCTGGCCCGCTGTCCAACCCATAGAGGGGGGGTTCTTCTGTCGGTGCTAATTGGCTTCTTTTGCACCATAATTTAGGAAAAGCGTCAAGATAAAGAATATTGCATGAAATTCTATTATCAATAAATACTCGTTTCATTTTGTAGTTTATACTACCGTTAGAAACAAGGGCTGTTACAACCACGGGGTCAGAATGGGGGATATTACATGGGCCATATCATTGTTACAAAAACTAATTCTCTTGACTCTACCCTTGGTTTCTTATTCCTTGCCACTGGATCCCCCCGAGCGCCGGCTCTGAACGAGTGGGTAGAAATCATGTAGACCACCCCCGCGACGCCTCTGCCTCTTGGTTGGTTAGCCTCTCTTGCTTCTACTGCTCCAAAGAAATGTCCAGGTCTTTATAGGAAGCGGTGAGGTGACCTTTCTTGATCAACTCTTCAATCTCCTTCTATAATGTCCGGCAGCCCTCGGTACCATTGTCTCCGCAACTAGGGTAGTGACAGTATTTAGATTGGGCAACCCTATGGATTCTTCAGCGCTTGGAGCCGTTTTAGAAATTTTTCATCCCGAATTAACATCAGAATGCTGGTATGTGAGTCATTCAAAGGAGCAATGTTGATGGGTTTGTACTCCCTGTGAAGATTCTGCTCTGGCTTTTGTTAGTTCCTGGGTGCCTGAGAGCTTTGTCGGTCTTCATGCCTACTCTTCTCGTCCGCTGTCCTCGGAGGGTGGCTCTCCACTTGCATGGGCTTCTTTACATCGTTCGCTTTTTTGGAAGTAATGTAAGCTCTTGCTATACTTTGGCCTCCCTGAATGTCTGCGGACCATTATGCACGAGGTGCTTGAAGAAGTTACCTTCCTTCAACGCGGACAAGAAAGTGATCAGGTTAACCCCATCAGTCAGTTTCGGGATCTGCCTGATCTCGGATATCAACTGGAATAGAAAACTTTTCAGGCTCTCCCTAGCCTCTTGCTTCACGTGAGCAGGGTGCCATGGTTGTTTCTCTATTCTCCAGTTGGAAGCAAATTGGGAGAGAAGAGCTTCTGCCAACTTGTTGAATGAGCGGATGGAATCCACAGGCAGCCCGTAGAAACAAATCCTTGCGTCTCCCTTGAGCGTAAAGGAGAAGCACTAGCACATCATCAACTCATCCAAACCTTGAAGGCTCGGATGCTCGTGGAAGTGATCCATGTGGTCTATTGGATCTAGACTCTCGTCGTAGGCGTCGAGGTTTGGCATTTTGAATTTTGGGGGGAGCGACCTCGTCCTAATCTTCATTGTGAATGGAGACCTGTGCAGCTTAGCAACTCCTCTCTCTTCGTCGCCAAAAACTCGACAAAATACCCTATTGAGTTTAGCCTCGACCTAAGGCGATGCCGTTATCTTCTTTTTGTTGAGGTAAATCCTCAACTCGTTGGGGTCTTGTGCAAATTGCTGCCCGTGATGGCTTGTAATCATCGGGGGGACTTCTTCGACCGAGGTCGCGTCCTGAGCGGCATGCTCTTGGCCCTCACGGACATAGCGAGGGTTTCACCTCTCTAGACTTTCCTCATGTATCCGAGGGCCTAAGCGTCATTGTAGACGCGACGGAGCTTGGCTACTCGTGGTGACTTGTGTCTGCGAGGCCTCGAGCAAAGCAGCGTGTTTGTTAGGGTGTTTCCTCCCATTTTCTTTTCTTTGGGACGTCGCGGTTTGGAAGGCCTTAGATGGCACTTTCTTCAAGCACGCGTCCATTTTTGTGCAGAGGTTTTAGATGGCTCTGGACACATCATCTATCCTCACGGCTAGTGCCTGCATGTAAGGATTGGGGTGATCCTCCACTCTAGCATAGGGAGCAGTGCAGTTGTCGCCTGAGCATACTTCTCGGACAGGAGCACTGGTCTGTCCTCGCATGTTTCCCATTTTGTGTAAGAGATTGAATGTTTAAAAGGAAATGCTGGACTTTTCATCACAGTTCTCATAGACAGTACCAAATGTTGCGTCCTCGGATCCTAACTCTAGTGAAGACGTAGATCCGACAGCAATACCCAGTAATGACCAAGTAAAAAGGGAAGAGAGAGAGTTGATGGACTATTACACAGAAAAGTTTTATACGAAAAACCTTCTCTTGAATGAGAAAAAAAATCACGAGATTATAGTCTGAGAACTGCTTTCACTATCTCGTGTTTAGTTACAAAATTCACTTTAGTATAAGAGGTTGAGGACTAGTGAATAGAAACTCTCAGGAATTACTCTTACAACACAAGCCCTCTCTTTTTTTCACTTATCTTTCTTTATTACCGCTAGTAAGAGTTAATGTTGGGATCCTTTGTTTTGTAAACAATTAAGGTATTTATAGTAGTTAAGCTTCCCATTGAAATGAGTCCACATGGGGTTTGCATGTGCAGGGGACCCTGCCACAAACTTTGCAAATCTTTTTTGCCGTGTCAGGAGGGTTGCGTGCACACCCGCCTGGTGTGATGTTTTCTTTGTAGGGCCGCGTGCTCTGCTGGCAATCATTCTTCTTGCAGTCTGACAGGTCAGCCACTAGATCTCTCGTACATCAATTTTGCAGGCGGGGTGGCGTCCGAGACCCATCATGAGTCCCCGGGCTATAATGGAATTCAAGTCCACCGTGCTTCGTGGGCCAACCTTGCCTCTTGAATTTCTCGGGCCTCTACGGCATCTGGGTTCAATTCCTGGGAGATGGATCTTTAATATGTGCCTTGGGTATCAATATCCATCAATTTTAATAAAATTAGGCCAATAAAAGACTTTATTATTCATGCTTGGCCTTGATGGAGTGATTAATACTTTCGTTTTTTTAAACTAGTCCATGGGTTCAGCTATGTTAATTAATTAGTCCAGTTTAATTTGTGCTACATTCAACTGATGTGAAGCATTAAAATTATTTTTCT
>JAOVVI020015689.1:0-11106 GCA_028571085.2 Nepenthes alata
TCATTTGGTTAAGGCCTTTAATGATAAGTCATTTGATCGAGGATGTCATATAGGGTCATGAAAACAAAATTCTAAAAGAATTTTTCCCAATTGTTAAATTTGAGGTTCGTTAAATTTTAAGAACGAAATTTCTATACGTGGGGAAGAGTTGTAATATATCAGTTTTTAAATATTGTAGTTATGGGTAATTAAGGTAATTGTAATATCCCGGATTTTGGTTCGGGTTTGTGACAGTAATATAATCAAAATTAGGCTTAATAAATGTAGAAAATTGATTTCCAGAAGCTGTAGGTGGCGATGATGAGGGATGCCTGCCGGTGCCCGATCCAGTGCACCAGTACTTATTGCGCACTCAAGCACCCGAGGCGGATGCTGGACCCTAGCGCGTAGCACTCGAGTGCCAGCTTGCAATTTAAAACCCACGAGGTTTTTTTTGAACAAGTTTTCGGCTTTCCTATGCTAAAGAGAGAGAAAGAGAGAGGGAGAAGAGAGAGAGGAGAGATCGAGGCTCTCGGGTTTGAATTCGGCTTGGAGCTAGTTGAAGAAGTAATAGATCGAGTCAAGGTAAGTGAACCCATACCCTCCTTTTTCGTTTCTTTTCACTTTTATTTCGTTTTCTTCGAGTATTATTATTCAGATACACAATTAAATTTATATTTTATGGAACTCATAACTTGAGTATACATATATGTTAATTTCATATCCAATTTCTTAATTTTGATCGATTTTTTAACATGGAACCCTAACCCCGTGCCCTGAACAATTTTATTGATTATTTTAGAGTTTTTCCATAAATTGGCTCAAGAGCATCATTAGTCATGCCTTGAATATATTATCCAATTTGATAGTATTATATGTGATTATACTCGTTGGAAACCATAACCCACACCCATTTTGATGTTACCTGAATTAATTAAAATTTACGCATGCTTTAGTTTTAGAAATTCGTAACCTTAGCTTTATGGATGCAAGAACTCCGGATATTTGGTATTTGTTCACATATATTTTGTATATATTATTTTATGGGTTCTTAAATTTTATCGGACGTGAATTAAGATATTTATGCGTATGTACGATATATATGTTATCTCGCATATACTCCAAAAATTATGTTAAATATATTTGCAAAAGGAATTATTGTCCGGAAGCTCTAAAGTATGTTTGGATCACAGTGGTAAGAAGTTCCTCTATATTCCAAGCTTTATGTTAATTGAAAGCATGAGAAGATATAAATTTATAAGAAAATGGTTATCTGTATTTATATCAAAGAATTACAAAATTTATATAAAGTATTTGAAGGGAACTCCACAATTTGTAATATCTAATGACCCGCCCTCCAGAGAGGGAGCACTAAGTGATAAGAACCTAGTGTGGAAGTTCCCTTAAGATAATATAAGAAATTGGAACTTCAAAATCTATTATCTTATATCCATTATTGGTCATATGAATCAGTTATCTGTTCCATTAATACCGGTATTAATATTGTATCCGTTATCTATTTCGTAAGTATCAATATTACCATTTGTATCATTTATCTGTTTCGTCAGTTCTAATACTACCATCTGTACCCGTTATCTATTCTATTAGTATTGATATTACCATCCATATCCATTATCTATTCTGTCAGTACCGGTATTGTCATCTATATCTGTTATCTATTTTGTCAATACCGGTATTATCATCTGTATCCATTATTTGTTCGATCAGTACCAATATTTCTATTTGTATCTGCTTCTATAGGATTCTGTAGGCAAAAAGGGAATCAATAATTTGAATGTAATATCTATATCCATAGGAAATCAGAAATAGGATATGGAAGTTATTCGTGACCCAAAAATGTACTTAATCATGCCTCATATTTATGCGTCACATATTATACTCCTATTTCTCTTTTCTGGCATTATTTTGAATATATTACTTATTACCTTCGATTATTGTGCCTTATTGAGCATTTGGATCACCCTTACTATTTTCTTTCCTTCAAATGTGCACGAGCATATATCCGGTGAGGTTGGGTAAAGGAATTGAAATTGGCTAGGCCACTAATCTTGGAAGATGACTTTGTGGACTTGGATTTTATAATTTTATACCTTATGGAGTAACTTTGTATATTTTGAGGTAGAGATGTGCTTGTATATTGATGATGTACGTGTATGCTGATGACGTATAGATAGTAGTTTCCGTATTGGATGAATATATGTTGCTTCGGTAGGTTATAATGGTTTGTTTTAGGTACCTAGAGGCATCTTATTTGAGCCAATATCATACCCAAAGTTATGACATTGGTGCCACGTGTTTAGGTGGCTCGTTGGATCCTATATTGTGATGTGTGGTTTTATATTGTGCTATATAAGGATTTTTGTACATGTTGTCTTAGTTTGCTTGCTGTTTTACTGTCAGAACTCTTCCAGATTTTGATTAGGAAAACGTGATTTGTCACATCACTCGCTTGTCCCAATTGCATGCTGACCCTGCCGTGTTCAAGGAGATGGAGCGCCAAGTAAATGTTGCCCAATTGCATGCTGACCCTGTTTTGAAGAATCACTAAGAGTAGGAACATTCCTTCCTAATTGGGAAATAATTTGCTCCTACTGGCGGTTTTGCCCATTACCTTTATACTCCAAAGAACTAGGTCCCCCACCTCAAACAGACAAGCTTTTACCTTATAGTTGTAGTATCGAGCGATCTGTTGCTGATAAACCATTGTGTACAATCTAGTTGCATCTCATGTTTCTTGAGCAAGTTAAGATATTCTCTGAGTTGTTGGGCATTGCTGAGTGGGTCAAAACTTTTGACTCAGAGGCAGGGTAAACTAATTTCCACCGAGGTGATCGCTTCAATTCCATAGTATCAAGGTCATCCATAAATATCAAGGTGCACGTCGCTCAACACATAGTCAACTTCTCTTGGCATGAGACACCACATCTAGGGGGGTGAGTATTCTCATTAGTATAGTCTACAATCCACGATAGTATACCAACCTACTGCCTTCTTTATACACTTGACGTCGTCTGGAGTTTTCAGTAGAAGGTCGTCGGTGAAGTGCCTTCTGTATGGGGTCATCCAATTTTCATCGTTGAAGATCTGTAGCACCTCTGTTCTAGATCTTCTATGCTCGGGGTGGCAAGAACTTCTCACATGTCTCATGCATATTGCTTGGGTTGCCCATTGCCATAACTTTCTCAAGCTGATCTGCCTTCTAATTGTCCTCCTTCAGGATGTGGGTTATCTCGATCTTGTCAAACGCTTGGGTTAGGCCTTTCGCTCTAGCAAGGTACTTTACAAGTAAATGGCTAGACACCTTAAAATTTTCAAGGACTTGGTTGATGATTAGCTCCAAGTCACTGTAAATGATCAGATTTTTTGGTGAACATTCATTTGCCAGTTTCAGCCAGGCTTATAGTGCTTCGTATTCGACAATATTGTTGGTGGTTGAAATTTTGAGGGTCATTAACTACTTTATTTTAACCTATCGGGAGTCCTCAGGATCACGCCTACTTCGTTTCCTAATCGAGTTGATGTTCCATCCACATGTAATATCCAAATCAGAGCTTCTTCTTGCTGGTTGGCGCCTTTGCTTGGGTTGAAGGCGTCTAGAATTGGGATTACTATTTTGACTATGAAATTTATGAGGACTTGACCTTTTATGACCGGTTGCGATTGAAATTTCATATCAAACTCATCTAATTTGATGGCCCAGTTGACTAGTCATCCGAATGAATTGAGTCTTTACAATATCCCCTTTAGTGGCTGATCCGTCAGGATGACATCCTTGTGCACCTTGAAATGCGAACATAACTTCCTAGCATAATAGAAAAGTGCTAGAGAAATCCTTTTGTCATGTGAGTAACGAGTCTCAGTGTCTATTAGAACTTCACTAACATAGTAGACCAATCATTCTATCTTAGACTACTGCCCGATCAAGACCATTGTATCCAAAACCACAAGATATAAGTATAACTCTTTGCCTTCTTAGGGTGACATCAAGAGAGGGGGTCGGTGAGGTACTCCTTTAGCTCTTGGAAGGCAACTTGGCAGTCGGTCATCCATTGAAATTTTCTCATCGTAGTTTTTATCAAGACCTTATAGAATGAGAGATACATTTCTACCGATTTTGTTAGGAATCAGGAAAGTATTGCAAATCTCCCAATAAGCCTTTGGACTTCCTTCATAGTTTGAGGTGGGCTAATGTCCATGATTACTTTTGCCTTCTTGAGGTTCACCTTGATTCTCTACTGGGAGACTATAAAGCTTAAGAATTTTTCAGAAGATACTTTAAAAACATACTTGGTCAAATTCAACTTCTTTTGATACACTTGGAGTACTTCAAAAGCTTTACTAAGGTCACAAATATGGTCATCGGTTGCTTTACTTTTGACAAACATGTCATTCACATACACCTCCATATTTCAACTGATCTAGACCTCGAACATTTTGTTAGCGAGTCATTGGTATGTGGATCCTATATTCTTCATACCGAAAGGCATGAGCTTTTAACAATATATCCCCTCGTTTGTCATGAAGGAAGTGTGTTCTTCATCTTCTAGACTCATTAGAATATGGTTGTAGCCTGAGTAAGTGTCCATAAAGCTAAGTAGTTTGTGTCCAAATATTGAATCTACCAATAGATCAATCCTTGGACATGGAAAATTGTCTTTCGAACATACTTTATTCACATTGGTGAAATCGATGAACATCCGTCATTTTCCATTACTTTTTTTTAACGATGACCATATTTGATAGTCAGTCTGGGTAGTGGACCACCCTTATAAAACCTGTATCGAGTAGCTTCTTCACCTCTTCCCGTATGACAATTAGTTTTTTGATGGAGTGATTTCTCCACTTTTACCTATCGAGCTCACAACCGAGATCAAGGCCCAACTTATAAACCATTACTCTTGTTGGTATCCATGGCATGTCGATGAGAGTCCACACAAAAATATCAGAGTTTTGCTAGAGGAAAGCTATTAATTGATCATGTAGGTGTCCCGTCAGTGAGCTCCCCACCTTAACACATTTTTTGAGATCATTGAGGTCTAGAGGGATATGATTTGTCAACTCACCAGACTGTTCTTGACGTAGAGTTGCTTCGTCTTGAAAATCAAAGTCTTTAGCCAACTGGTCAGGAGGTGCTTGAGTAACTTGAGACAAATAGCATGTCCAGCCGGTAACCTGATCGCCTAAGACCTCTTCGACCATGCATGCTGTCAAAATTTTTACTTTTAGATTTGGGATCGATATCACTATTTTGAATACTATTAAGCAGGGCCATCCCAGGATGATGCTTTGAACCGAGAATAGGTCAATTACTAAGAATGTGAGCATGTGGGATGTTATCTTTGGACACATCTCTAGTGTGACCTCCAGCTAGACCATCCCCTGGACCGATATTGGTTCATTATCCAGTCTATATGAAGATCCCTCAGCCAATTTTATTTGGATCTTTTTTTGTCCAAGTTTAAACTAAGTATCGAGATACAATAAATTTTTGAAGCTTCCATTGTCAATAAAGACTCATTTCAATTAGTAGTCGATCATACTATCTAAAACAAGTGAAGATATAACCAAAAGGTCAGCATGATGAGTTATTATATGTATCATATCATCGTCACTAAAACTAATGGCATCATTCCTGATTCCTACCCTTAACTTTTTACCATTGGAAGTTTTCTCCGGGCACATTGGGATGTTACTCTTACGTGGTCTCGTGGTCACCAACCTGATTTCTGAGTTGCTCTAGCTCATCTCTATCTACTCTGTCGAGGGTCCTTCTGGGTCCCATAGGATTCTGGCGAGGTGCCCTTTCTGAACAAGGGCCTCGATCTCCTTCTGCAAAGTCTGATAGTTTTCAATGTTATATCCCAGATATCGATGTTAGAAACAATATTTTGAATGATCTCGTCCCTCTAGGGTTCTTGGGCTACTTTGGCCACTTCAAAAACTTTTCGTCCTAGATCAACATGAGAATGTTCACCTTGGTTTCATTCAGCAAAGTTAGGTTCAGGGGCCTAAACTCTCTTTTCATGCCTAGCTTGACCCTTGGCTGCTTCCTAAGATCTCGGGATCTAGTGTTATCTCCATTCCTTCTTTTCCTGTTCGTTGATACCAGATGGTGGTGGTTGACATTCTCTAGCTATTTTGCCTCATTGGCCTCCTCGGCGGCTATATACCCACAGGCAATGTCTCTACCTCTAAGAATGTGTATGGATGTTGCAACACCATGTTCTTAAAGAAATCGCCCTACTACAAAGTCGCCACAAAGGTGTTCAACTTTACCTCATCACTGAGCTTGGATATCCTTTGTACCTCAGCGTTGAATCGGCCCAAGAAGTGCTTTAGACACTTGTTTGGCCCTTGTCGTATGCAGACAAAGTGCCAAGGTTATTTTTCCTCCCTTCAACTAGAGGCGAATTGCAACAGAAATATGTTGGCCAGTTGCTGAAATGTTCGGATTGAGTTTGGTTGCAAATGATAGAACCAAATTTGAGTATCTCCCTTGAGGATTAGAGGGAAGCATAGACATATGGTGACATTGTCAAGGCCTCGGAAGCCCAACAGAGTACGGTAGTAATCCAAATGGTCCATCGGATCGGGACTTCCATCGTAGGGTTCCAAGGTCGGTATGTTAAACTTGTGAGGAAGTGGCTACATCTGGATCTCCATTGTGAATGGTGACCTTCTCTGGTCAGCTAAGCATCTTTTAGTGCTTCCTCTAAACAATTGTTACTCGATCTTTCCTTATTCTCTCCTCCACTTGAGAGGAGGGCGCGATCCTCTTAGCATTTTGGAAGGTTCTCAACTCAGAATGGTTCAAAGAGATGCATTGGACCGGGCAGCTACGGGCTCTCCTTGGCTAGATGCTACATGAAACCTCTTCTTGGGTTGGGGACCTCAGATCGTTAGGGAAGTAGTGTGGCTTCTACCGCTCTAGGTTTTTATCTCGCATTTCGTGACTCAGTCGCCCCTCTAATCAGGTCTGGGCCCTGTTGCTCATAGCCGCTCGGGTCTTGAGATTATCAAGCTACTAAATCTTCTTGGTGAGCTATCTCTTCCTCCGATTTCTAATCTTGGATGCCAAAATCTGGGAGTTGGAGGAGGGACCCCCTAGCTATTGACTGTCCAAATTGGTACAAATAGTTTGGAGTAGTTCAGACATGATGTCCATCCGGGCAGGGAATGTCTACACGTCTGGGGTCGAATGCATGTTACCATGACCACCTACGAAGGGATCGTCGCCAAGGGAGATAGCATCTCTAACTGGTGCACTAGCTTCTACTCTGGTGGTCATCATGCTTGCGTGCTTCGGTTATAGGGGTAGGCTTTTCATCGCATTTTCCAGAGATAGTGCTAATGATGTGCCCTTAGATTCAGACTGTTATATGAATTAGAAAGTCACTTGATCTCACTTGATAATTTAAACTGAAGTGGGTTTAGTCTTCATCCTTGGGAATATAAATCTTGTGCACTACAACAAACAAATAGAAAATCAGAGGTATACGAAATTCGCTCACTGATATATCCTCTGATACTCAAGTCAAAAATTCTTCTTTGATTGATAGAAAGATAGGGAAATGTAAGGTGCGTGAATGAACAAATGAGAGGGATTGAGTGTTGGCTGGAGCACTGGGCACTGAGAGGTGCCTCAGTTGGGAGCAACGTTTTAGAGGGTGCACTCTTTATGAAGAGTGGCTTGTGAAATGGATGCACACATGGGTTGAGTGACTTTGGACAGGGTGTCCTCGCGGGTTAAGCGACTTTTCTTTGGCTATGCGGTCCCAATGTGTTAGAACACCCGAGCCTTAGGAACCTCTTTGGGAATTCAAGAGTCAATCATTTTCCTTGCGGAGGAGAATGTATATATATAGAATCATAGTGGCTCAAGCAGTTCTGGGTTTCATGGCTGTGCGATTGTGGATGGTCGACACTATGTGCCTGCAGTTGTGGGCTGCAAGTGCTACGGCTTTATATCTATGGGGGAGCTACCATCATGCTTCCCCCTCTGGCTGTCTACATCGCTGAAATCCTCTGGGCAACAGGTTGGTGGTTACCACCTGCGATTCCTACTCCTACAATTGTCTGGGACCACATGGTGACAATGACTATTTGGATTTACCTACTAAATTCGAGCAAGCCAAGCTATATTTGTGGGCCCATCCGATGGTTTCCCTCGATGGCCCATATACTGCTAGACAGTTCTCGGCCATGTTGCTTAGGTCCGCTATTGCATACTGTGGATCCTAGGATTGGTGAAGCTTCCACTAAGCCACTGTTTCCTGAGTCCCTCTTTCTTCAACTAGTTAAGCTCTAGGCCGGCTCTTGGATAACCAAACCTATTAAACACAATAAAGCTATGAATTAGGATAGGACCCGAAGTGATTTTCAAGTAGATTTTTGGACTTTAAAATATAAAACATGCGTATTACAAACAAAATCAAAAACATAAAGGCATATGACTACTTAAACAATTTATCCTCCTACCGTTAAATTAGTAAAATATTAACCAAATTAGAAAATGTATGTATATGAGAAGGGGGTCAAGTGCCTGTGGAGAAGCTCCTTGTTAAATATTATGCTAAAAAAGATATACTGAAGGTCATTCTCAGAGTCCTCAAAAAGATTTAGGTGGATTCATTTATTTTGAGGGTAAGTGGGCTTTCAATCTCTAGTTGAAGATGTCTCGTATGTGTTAACGGTGATTTCTTATTTATTGGAGCTTTAGGCCTCCTCTAAAGTAAATTTGTTGGTTGTTTATTTATCCTTCTCATCATCCTAGGAGTTATGAGCAATTATGGCTGTCTGTCTTCTAACTGTTATCTTTCTAAGCAAGTAACAATCTTGATATTCGATAACCATTCCTTTAAAAAGGGATTAATATTTTGAGGATAAACCATCAAATTTATGAAAATGGTTTAACGGATTTGTTGAATGATTGTGTATTTGTCCCATAATTTTTCTATTGTGATAACTTTTGGATGTGATTACCGTGACTTGACAAGTATTATAGACCTATTTAACCAAGCTTATTCGTCTTTTTTGTTCTGCACTCTCTTTGCTTGTGTGGGTCAATCTTTCAGCATGCTTTGGTAGTTATTATCACCAAATGGTTTGATTAGACGGTCTTTGTACAGATAGCCCTCGGTTGAATGGTTTCCCTACAAGATCTCTCTCATCCGGACAATTTTTGGGTAAATTCAATCTGTTAAAGACGACAGTGGTTCAAGCATCACGTCGTTAACAAATCCTATTTCAAACTGTCACATTGGGATTTTGTACGCCACTATGAGTTTCTTTGATTCAGAAAGGGACTAAAAACCCAAACTTTTGTGGGGTTACTCTAATGGGTGCATACGGGCATACACGCATGCATGATATTTTTAAGTTTATTTTATTTAATAAAAATATTAAAAATGTATGCAACAGTTTTATACTTTTTTCTTTTTTTAAATTACTATTATATATCTTTCAAATTTACAAAGCTAAATAAATTTTATATTATAAATAATATTTATAGGCTTACTTGTACATATACTTTTATTGGAGTTATCAAAATTATTATAAAAAAGATAGAAGAAATAGAAATTAAAATAAAGTGAAATTTATATCTATTTTTGACAATTTTAATACAAAAAAGTGTCTTAAGTAATCCTACTCTGTGTGTGTAAGTGTATATATATATATACATAGTAGACAACTTGAAATACCTAATAATATTGTATAATTATTGAAAATAAATAATTGTGCTACATATAAAATTAACAGATCAAACGCTTATCCAATCCATTCCTTTCAATAATGTTGCCGTATAGTTACGTCAACGGTGAGGATGGGCCAGCACGTGAAATGTCGATGAGTCACGGAGGAGAGAGCGCCAGAGCAGCAGCACCACACATGGCCAATGATTTTTCAATTGAAAAAATATATATATTTTTTTTTCTTTATTATCACTCCGCACAATCTTTCAATGACTAATTCTCTATATATAAAATTTATTTTAAATTATTTTTTAAAAAAAGAATTCTATACAGAAGAGATGGTATTTATAGGTTATAAAAAAAATGCAAAAAATCTGAAATAAATAATTGAGATTATCTTTTTAATAAATAAATGTAAAAGGACACGGCATGCACCTCCAGACAAAAGCTTATTAAAGAATTGATCTCGTCGTACGAAGGAAATCTGCGTACACTTTCTAGACTGCACGAAGTTTTCCACGTGTTTTGTTGTGGATAAACCAAACAATAAAAAATATATAATATAAAATATTATAATATAATTTTTTTGACATTTGTAACGCATAATTATCCGTATGAGTTAGTCGACTAAGTTTAAAACTATTACTATTCGTAAGAATAAATATTAAATAAAATAATATTTGTTTTGTTCTTCGGACGGTGTTAATGTGCTCGGGACACGTGGGGCCGGTCTTTTGGTTGACAGGTGGGGCCACCATTCATTATTCGGTCCTCGCTGCTGGCGTGATTGACCACCCTACTTCTGCCAGACCCCTATTTTTCAGGCCCTATGCGGGGGACCTGCCACACTTTTTTAATGCTTAGAAGACTACTTTATCCTCCTTCTGATTTAAATTAATCGATATAAAAAATATTTTAATTATTTACTTAAGTTTTACTTTTAATAAGTTGACAGCCATAGTGATCGTTAACGGGTGAAATTTTTTCTCATTTTCTTTCCCTCTCATTATTTTTCCTTTGTAATGCGGAGAATTAATCATCTGTGTTAAATAAAGTTAAGATAATTATAAAATAAAAACAGCTAAAGTTTAACAATTTTAAATATTGATATCATAGATACTTAAAGATTAAATAATTTTATATTATTATCATATAAACTTACATATTGACACTATATTTAATATTGGATAAAATAAAAAATTTGAGTCTTCTAATGTTTTTATCGTCATAAATTTATTAGTTGTTTTATTTTTACTTTTAACATTAACAGACCAATTACAATATGTATTTTTTGCAAACTACGTGGATAACACAGCATCATTATGCATTGCAATTGTAAGAACTAAAATCCATTAACCATTGATAATTGTTCCACAAATGCAAGAAAATATGTTTTTTATTATAAAAAGGAACT
>JAOVVI020015690.1:0-11106 GCA_028571085.2 Nepenthes alata
GTGAGAGATTTCTAGCATTCAACTCATTTAATTTGTAGAGATCATTAAAATCTCTGATATTTTACCAGACGACACTAATTATTTTAAGCCAACAGAAGAGAAGGTCTCATGGGCCCCTTATTTATAGGTGTATTATGTTTGGCCATGTTGGCCTTCAACAAGGTTATTGTCTTCTCCCGGTCTAGTAGTTCCGCAACTACTACTGTGATTATTGCTAGCGGGGATCCTTCATTCCGAAAGGTTACTGGGCTAGCCGTTTGGTCCAAAATTGTATACCATTACTATGGTACCGATAGATTCACTACTTCAGCGCTGTTATCGGATATTATAGGCTGAACATATATTTCTCGTATATCGCTCTAAGTCTTTCTTAAAATTCAAGGGCCCGATAATTTTTCAGTCATCATTTACAAACTCAAAAGCTGGCACAATTTCTCGGGTATCAATAAAGCCTGAATAGCATTATTCGAGATCATTTTACCTACTTCAGGCAATGTCATTGCCATTAGAGGATCATGTTATCTTCATAATCCAAGATCTTACGAGATCAATTGTTGGATTGGGATATAATTCGCGGGCTAAGACTAAGGATTTTTAAAAGTTAAGGAACGAATCACTGCCCTTTATAAACAATTATGGAGTCATTAATTAAATTAACTTAAAAAATAACGATACAAAAAATGTGAAAATTGCATGAGTCTACCCAAACAAACACAAAAAGGTAAAGAATAGAAATTTCTATAGTTTTTACTCCGTTATTTTTATCCAGAGTATTACTTGTTGTATCCAATGGGCCAATATCCTAATCTCTATTGAGAAATAATTGATCGTTTTGCAAGTCAATTAGGGTAATTAACAAAAATATTTAAAACTTGATTACACATAATATATGTTAACTATATTGCTGAACAATTTTAAATGATTATTTAATCAATTACAGGATTATGAGTGTGACAAGTGAATCCTTTAAAGTCTTGTGAATATAGCAATGCCACAAAATAAAGGTAACGAAATAGCTTTTAGAACTATTAGTGGAATTATTTTTCCTCCTAATTTGAGATGGAAATTACATAAGTCAGAATGAAGGTTTTTTTTAGTATTAAAATGTGTAAAATTATATTCTTATATCAATTGTCGTATTATTATTATTTTAAATATATATTTTGTGTTTAAATTAAATCATAAAATTTATATTTTAATTTATGTTTCAAAAATAAATTTTAGACTGATATTTTTCTATTTTATGAAGTAAATATATTGCAACGGGGTGGGCTCCCATCATGTATCTCGAAGTCTCGAAGTATGCCTCAAACAAAGAACGTAGAAGTCTTGCTTTTTATACATTGTTATTTATATCTTGTTGTGCCGGTTTATGGGTAGCAAAAATACATCATTACAAATTCAAACACCTTTTGAGGATTAAAAACACATTCAAATTTTGAGTTTTGAACTTAACATTTAATAATAATATAATATGATAATTAAGATGCCGTTATTATCTTATTTTAATATCCGTATATAAATAATATAGATCTCAAAAAAAAAAAAGGATGAACGAAATAGTGAACTATAAAATTTCATTGAAAACTGCCATTATGCTCCTTGATTTAACCCCACAATTGATATAATAACCATGTGTGGGGTGCCCTAGAACTATGGCCAACATGTATATTGTTAGGGCACAAGAACTTGCTGGTCACTTAGCCCTAGCTCTAAGCATGGCTGCAACTTCTTAATGCAACTAACACAAACCTTGCATGAGGGGCTCAACCGCTCCAAGCCACAATTGTAGCTCGACATCTCCATTTGTTGCAAGTTGGCATCAGTTCTTATAGTCCTTTAATCTTTCACCATAGTCCTTTGATCTTTCACCATAAAAGGGCCATATTAAGGTTACGTGAACATTCTATTATCTATATTGAGATCGGTCAAATTTTATTAGAGTTAGATGATTAGTATCTATGTTAGTATATTTCAACATGGTTGTGGGTGAAATTTCTAACCTAAATGATATCAATTTCAACTAATCTATAGTTGATAGATAAAGACATGTGATTAACTTTTATGGAAAGAATTAAAGTATTAGTAAGGTAAGACACTTTTTATCTCATAGGTGCTTTATTATTTTGGGGCCAAGTTTTTATTATATTATTTTATCCACGTACAATTTGAGCGTTTTTATTACCCTATCTTTGGATTCATATTTTATTCATACACAATCAACATAAGTTTGCAATGCAATGTTTTTAATAGCATTCACTTACTTTGTCTTTTTCTTAATAAGCCGTCAATTTTGATATTTTTTTATCTCCAATTGATATAGTGAACAAAAGACATAGTAGAACCGATCATTTTTCCATTTGAATGGTTTTTACTTCTTCTTTTTGTTCTTTACTCTTTCCCGAATAGTTTTCAATGTTTCGCGATTATCATACTTTGTGGGTACAATAAATCAAATTCACTTGTTACTAACTATGGATTATGTCACAATCTAAATATAAGTAGATAGTAATAATGATATTAAATATAAAATTTAGCTAAAATTAAGGTATAATTGTTATAAATAAAATATACTGATATAATTATTATAGTCCCAAGAATGGCCAAATTAATTTTGTTCAACTCAAATAACAATACAATACCTTCTCAATCTATATTTTGCTACAAGAAAAAGCATTTAACAAAAAAAGTTACACGAATAACAAAAATTTATATATAATTTTATAATGACACATTGGTCCAAATCTTAATATTACAAAACTCAAAATTAATCCTATTCAATTACATTTTGTATAAAAATGCAAAATACTATAATTAAAAATTTTAACTATAATCTTTTAACGGTTTTTCATCTAATCATGTAAAAATATAATGTCTTATATTATAAAAGGGCTTCAAAACATTTCAAGCCTAGATCTAACACTAAGCAAATTGTATATATAATATATAAATATATAAGAGTAAAAATAACTATAAAGGATAATAAATTATAATTACATCAAAAAATTTAAAAAAATTAATTCTCAATAAACACGTTTTAAAACATAATATCTGTTGGGTTCAGTATCGGTAAGGCTCAGTGATTATAAGGCTCAATCCGGGTAGTAGCGGCCCAAACAATCAGCTCAGTCTAAAACTCGAAACGACCTTTGTGGCAGCCCAATACCTGTAGCCAATTGGTGCCTCCTGCAATACATTAATGCGGCTGCAGGCGACAAACACAGCACAAAATGGGTGAGCCAATGGGAGGAAGGCCAACTCTACCAGCCGCGGCTCGTGCTATTTACTACAACTGATCAGCCAATTCTAACGCGAGAAGCAGACCAAGCGTGGCTAGCGACATAGAATAGTTTCCTCACCACCATAAGGCGACAACTGACACCACCGGCTACCGTCAGCAATCAACGGCCGACGAATCCATGTAAGAAGGATTCTCGCGCCTAAAGCTCCACACCAGGGAGCCTATAAATTCCCTCTCCTTTTACAGGAGAGGGGATCCGATCCCTAATCGCTAATTTGTGCCTGAGCATTGAGACGAACACTCCTCGAGCTCCTGCTCTCAAACTTACGCCTAGCGTCAATCTTCTACAGCCTCTCTCAAGCTACCAGAGTGAGGCACCAATTATGGTACATCCAAGAGCCAGGCCTTCCACAAAACGCTCATCAATTCCCATACTCTTACATCTACACACTCTCATCGCAAACTCAATATATTTTCGTGCACCTCTAAACGTGTGCCTCTTTTCGTTCATTGCGAGAAGTCACTGACTTGAGTATCGGAGTATTTTCGATCGGAGAAATCCCACCGAATTCTGACCTCTTATTTATAATTTGTATTATGTAGGTTTCAGATTAATAGCGATGAAAATCGGACCCTCTCGTGATCCGATTCGGACGACGAAGAATCTGATCGCTCCCTAATCCATACAACAACCAGAAACCCAAGATGTAACAATATCATATAAAATGCCTAATATGTATAAATACATAACCCATGAAGCTTATAAAAATTATAAAAAAGTTCAAAAAAAAATATGTAAAAACGTATTTAAAAATATGAAAACTAAATGATCATATCAAAAGCATATGAAAAATTTAAGAATAAGAACCGATAACTCGTATATCGACTAATTAAATGATAAATTTTAAAAAATGGGTTATACATATTTCTGATAACCTCAAATTAATATACTAATATTCAAATCCTGTGGGCAAGACATCTACAATATCCTATAAATATGATTAAATGTCACTTTTTTGCATATGAATAATAGGTGGGATCTTTCAATTGTACATAATATATTATGATATATTTGAATACAATTTATTAATATCTAAAATGGTTCTTATTTTATAAAAATGAAGAATTTTACATTATATATTATATATCCAAAATTTTTCTAAATTAGAAAATTAATAAAATTAATTTTATTTTATAAAATAGTATTCTTGTCAAATGTTTATATAAAAATAACATGTAAAGTTAAATACTCAACGATTTCATAACTTTCTTAATGATATCTCAAATATAAATATAAACATTTAAAAATATCTAAATATTCTGTAAAAATAAATATGTATGTAATAATATTCAAAAAAGGACCAAAAAAGGTGACATACAATAATTGATAGAAAATATGAAAGATTTGAATATTAGATAAAAAATAGATGTAAATATACTTACCTTAAATCAAATATTTATCCAATTTCACGTAAAATAGCAACGAAATCATCTTCCGTCACTTTCTCTATCTTTTTTCCTCTTCTCCATGCGAAATACCTAAAAATCCAGTGAAGGGATTTAAAAATCCAAACTAGAGCACGAGCAGGTTCTTACGCATTACTTGGTTGTCCGCCTTTAGAAGCACTACTTCCGTACGACTTCCATTTCATTGGTCAAGTGTGCATCCCCATAATGCCCAATCACATACACGCACGAGCGTGCCTAGTCCATGTACGTCTGCAACACATTCTACCCAAATCATATTTGTGCTCCTATCATACATACCTGAGGCACAGTAATTTTGCCTCAAATGTGCATGAGTTCTCATCATGCATACCTTAGGCGTGACTCTTGTACCTATCAAATACTAAATCTTATCCCTTAAATTTTATTTTTTATTAAAATTTTTATCACACAATTAATTTTTATATTTATCTAATATATAAAATTTTTGTGTTATAAATATAAATGGCAGAATTAAATATTATATATTAAAAGAAAACAACTAAAAGTGTTTAAGTAGGCACATTCCTTGGGGGCAACCCATAAGGTAACAAAGATTTTCTACTATGCACCTATCCCCTATATACCAAATAACCTTTATTTATGTACCGCCATATGTATTGGTCGAATTACCTTGGAGATGGGTACCACCACCGCATGCCACATTACTATTCTATGTTTGTCATTATGTCTAAGTTAGGGAACTATATGGTTTATGCCCAATCACACGTTTTTTCCACTTAATTTTTTTCTCAGATGGGGACCTTACCGACATATTTTCATTTATGATTTAAGTTTTTTACTTTTACATACTTGCCTCCTATTTGGCAAAATTATTTACGAGGTAATTGAAATAAATTGGACTGGAAATTAAGTAAATGAAATGGATGGATGTATGAAGTAAAACAAAAAATAAAATAAAATTATTATGAGTCGTTTTACCTTTATGCCCTTTTTAAAAATAATTAAGTTTCAATCAACTGCTTCCAAATTTCAAATAAAAATAGAGAGATATTGCCTTAATAGATCTGTTAAATGTGTGCATGTGGTTGTGAGGCTATGACTTTCATGAAAATTTAATGACAGTAGTTCGGTGTATTTAGCTGTAGAATTAATGAGATCACGGGGAGGGTCACGAGATTAACTCAATAAAATTTCAGACTTCTTAGGTTTCTCCGTGGTAGGAAGAACTAGGACTGAACGCAAATGAGAGGAAGTATGTGATAACAATTGGAGAAATGAAAAAAATATATTCAACTACTATTAATAATTACCGTTCGACATTAATTAAACAGTTATATAAAAAAAAATTAAAAAAAATTAATTTTTATAAAAAAAATTTAATTATTTGATGTTGATTGAACAGTTATAATTTTAAAAAGTTAAATCAATCTCTTTGTGATGGGTATACTGAAAATGGACTGGCTCAAAGTTAACGTAGGCCCAAAATGGACGAAAAACTTTTTAACGATTCAATTGGAGAACAGGGCCAAACACTGAAAGGCCCATGAACGGTCAACGCTGGCGTTGACTGTCCTAACGGCCAACGCGCATACAGACGGTCAACTCAAACGTTGACCGTCTGCGTACTGTAACCTTGGGCCCAACAGAGATTATTTTTACAATAACGGGCCTGGTCCACTTGAGCCCACGATCCATTAGACGGCTAGCAACTGCTCTTCCAGTATCTTTCACGATCCTAACTGGCTCCCAAAATTGACAGTGGCAAAATCAGCGCCTTTCCCATAAGGAAGGCGCTAGATTTTTCTAATTTCCTACCAACTGGAGCTCTCCAACGGTAACATACACGTAATGAATGTGAGCAGTTTAGAAAGCCGCTGACCGCCGTGAAGAAAACTATCTTGGTCCGTTTTGTAACGGGCATCAACCCTAAAAGGCATGTGATCGTGCCTTTCAAAGGGGGAGATCACCCGGCCCACCTTAAGTAAACCCCTAAAACTCTAGTTCAATGACCTTTTTTTTGGGCCTTTTTTGAGAGAATACTTCTGCGATATACTCCTTATGGTGGACACATTTTTAGAAAAAGACACTTGCTTACTAACATACGAGAGGCTTTCGCAAGCAATTTGGGTCATACAGAGACGTTTACTCACGTTCTCAAGTTCTTACTTTTTGACAGCAATAGTTCTGACATCCATGAACACTCACAGTGTACTGGATGGAGGTCATCACCTCTTCCACTCTTACGGGCATTCGTCTTCTAAACCTCACCAGAGATCTCCAACTTCCTGGAGATCTAATTGGTTTCCCGAGAATCGTTCCCTGAGGCTTCCACACTTTCAGAACATTATTTTTTTAAGCTCTCTGTGAGTAGGAATCGATCACTCACGTCTTCGACAAGCCAGCACTCTCATTCCTCATACTTCTTCTCGCTTTTCAGCAGTTACCATCATTATCCTTGGAGGCTCGGAGTATTTTCAGTGGGATAATTTTACGCTGACACGCTGACCTATTGTTTGCTTTAGTGGTGTGCAGGATTCGCACTCAGTGAATGGAGCCGGTTCAAACTATCCAGACGAATCCGAATCCGTTCGAAGTCGGATCTAGATACGCATCACTTTATTAGAAAGATAAAAGTCTCGCATTCGTAAGTGATATTTTAATATTTAAAAGTTATTAGGATTATACAAGTAACTTTGTTTTTTTTTTCTTTTCTTTTTATTTTCGTGTAGTACTCTACAGATTGAATGGTAATTGATTAAGGCTCAAAAAAAAATAAAATGTAAATCTAAGTTAATATAAACTCCTTTTATTTTTATTTTTATTTTTTTGCCATTTTCTTTCTACAATGTTGCAGGCAAATAAATAAAATAAAATTTACTTCCTTATCGGTTCCTCGATTTTCTTCCATTTCACACAAACTAACCCTAACATTGCTTTATTTTCTCATAAATAGTCGTCTGATTACGATTCTTCAACGTAATTCCTAGCCTCCCTACCTTGTGCTTTCTCTCTGGTCCAGTCAGCGTTTTTGCACGGCTGGCCCGCATGGCTAGACATACACAATGAGCCCCTCCCACAGACTAGCTAGCTAGGTCGAGTGAACCCTAAGCTGTTTTGTCCATTCACCCTTAGCCTCCTAATGAGTCCAAGACACTGTTAAATGCCAGTGGTCCGAGTTTTTGCGCGTCGACGTGCATGTAGTTTTACCTGAGATTAGAGCAACGCACAGTTTAATATATTTTTTTTTAATTCTTTGTTTAATAATGGTTTTAGTTCAGTTTTCTCGTGAAAGGTACAAGCAACTATGGCGGGACCAAAATCAAAAGAATAAACTGCACCGTTGATCGGGACAAACCTATTTTATCTGAACCAATCGAATAGTGGTAAACATTTTCGGCGGCTATTGTTGCCCTAAACGAAGGGGCAGATAAAGCAAAGGAAAAAGACTAGCGTACGAACGCTAATGATTTTTGAGGTTAAGTTGTTGGTTTATATGTTTTCTTAGTGATAAATGTTAGTTTTCTTTGAAAAAGTAATACTTAAAACATGTAAAATATACAGTTTAAATAATATTTTGTACATATAAATAAGTACTATACGTGTTTATTCATATACGATGATGTGAAAACTCTGTAGTTAACGTCTCAATTAAGTATTAGTAATTTGCCATATTGATGAGAGAATTGGTAAGGTCAAACGATGTCCATAGTATAAAGGACGGTCAAATGGACAATCTTTTATTATATTATTAGCAAGCAGCTGTGAGAATGCTTAGCTGTAGTACAATTAGAAAAAAAAAATATCTCAAAAAGTGTCCTACGGTTCATTTAATCACCAACTATGTATTAGATATTCAAAGATATTTTGCTAGATTTGATTTTATTGTCTTACAAAACAGTAGTATTACCGTGTTATTTTATTGTAATATATATATATATATAATGGAAGAAGGTTGACTGTAATTTCACTGTATTTTCCCTGTATATTGTGGTATTAATAGCAGGAATTTCTTTCACTTATCCACTTATATACTATTTTAAATTAATCTTTGATAGGTACAGTAAAAACATGATAGAATTTGAACATATATAGCTAGATCGAAGCCATTACGATAAGCTGTAAAGACAAAATTGAAACTTTATTATAAATATTTATTTTATAAGAAGGATGCTCGATCAGAGATCATTCCTTCAAAAAGATATGGCAAGCGGAGACTGTCTTGATAAAAAATCGTTGAGCCACACAATAATCCAGTTATGAGATTATTTTGTTGGTCAAAAATAATTATTTCGTCAGACTAAATTATTTGTTAATGTTGATTACAAGCTTAAACTTCGGATCAACTTAGACCCAAAAGGCACATGTGGTCGTGCAGGTTGTGCCAATGGTGAACTAAACGTATCGTTGGAGGAATTATTTTTACAACCCAATTTTTAAAAAGGTTTATCAAATTTATGATTTTTTTAATTATAGTATAAACTACAAAATTAACAAAAATGTTGTGTACTGGCATGACGTGGCCATAATAAACCGTCATATTTATTTTTAAAAAATTATTAAAATGTATAAATATATAATCATACCGTAACCTATCTAGAAGAAGTTGATAAGAGAGATCCATCCTTTATGGAGAGATAAATGCATGTAACTAAGTAAAACAAATCTCAAGGTGTTTGGGGATAATAAAGTAACTTAATCAAGGAAAGATTACACAAAATGGAGCAGTTCTATGTTACAAAAGGGCCAACTTTTACTTAAAGGATAATCAACACCTATAAAATTTATCTATTAAAACATAAATCATATAAAATTTAAGTCTACCTATCTAAAAAGTTAAGAGTTTATCATTCAAATAATATTATCTTTATAAAAAAAATGACAAGGAATGCTGCTTTTTAAAAACATATTTTTCACTCTAACTTTTTTCATTATTTAGTTTCACTAAAATTTAACTGATTTAAATGTTGAAGATAAATTAGATAGGAAGTTTTAAATACTTGAACTCTTGTTATGATTTTAATATGTAAAATCTGACTTTAAAATTCAAATGTCTAATAAGAATCTATTTGATTGAATCTAAATTCACATTATACATCAACTAATGATACCCTATTTCCAGTATCTTTTCAAATGAAAGCAGCAAACAATTGATTTTGTTTCATAATGAATATATACTGTAAAGAAGTTAGAGTTATTCTACCATTTAGTAATTCCTCTGTTCATATATAGTGTCTCCTTTAAAATTTTCAGGTTAAACATTACAAATCTTGACAAATAATTTCTAAATTTTGCTTAACTTAAAACTCAAAAAATATATTTATAAAAAAAATAAAAGTTTTCTAATATAATTCTAAATCATTATAGCTATATGTAATTCATAAAAGTAAATTGTTGAATTTTATTTTGTTAGGCTTAAAAAACCTTAAGAAGACGATAAATATAACATAAAAGAAAAGAGGTGTAATTTACGAAAATGTTACGATATCAAATTGTTGGAATTACGAAAACACTATATAATTTATGTATTATATTTATGATATAACAAATCCTAGAAAAATTAACCATAATTCTATTGCTGTTGAAACTTTGACATACTGGCCAATAAAATAATCTTAGGTGACAATTCTATTACTATTGAATTAATATCTCAGACGTGGGCCAAACTTCACTGTATTATATTGTTGGGAGATAGTTTTAAAAAATAATGGAGTTTTCAATTCCTATGGAACTAATAGGCGTTCTTTTTTACTTTGACAAATATTATAAGTAATAATTTATAAATTTCATTAAAGATATTGTTTACAATTTATAAATAGTTATATTAGTTTTTATCCAAAAAAATATTAATATTAAAAAAATCAAATTCATTTAAATTTTGTTTTTGGATTAATGCAAAAATAGGTACTTAGAAAATGGTGAGTTGAGAGTGAAACTTTCATTAAAAAAAGGCCACATTAAAATTTAACGCCATCACACGGCTGTGTGTATGCGCTAAGCTAATACCACTGAATAGGAAAAGTGACTTTTAGATATGCCACGCAGCCTAAGCTGTGGAGTCCACGTCACTTCAATAGGTGGGTCCAAACAGTATCTCCTCCAACTCCTATCCAGACGATCTCCTCATGCCCACTCCCCCCTCCCCCACCTTCTATATATTCAACTGCTCGTCATGTCATTTCCCACAACCCATAAGTTAACGCCATTATCAAGCTGTCCCATCCATTCATTTTTTAGTCAAAAAAGCATACATTTCAAAAAAAATTGGGTATTTATAAATATCTCGATCTCTAGAAAAAAATAATAGTCTAACTATAAAAAAAACGATGGTACCAACATTAGAAACAATCGCAGCCTGGAGAAAGCCGCTAACCGTGGCCCTGAGAATTGCACTAGCATATGCCATAGTGGGTTGCACC
>JAOVVI020015691.1:0-11106 GCA_028571085.2 Nepenthes alata
TAATATTAAATATTTTTAATTAATTTTATAAAATTTATTTAGTAATCACTATAATTTATTTTTTTATCTGAAATTAGTCACATTTTTAATTTACTTAGTGTCTTTTGAGCATATTTGGTTAGGTTGTTGCGATATTATTATTGATTGCTTATTATTGAAGTGTTAATATTAAATATCAAAAAAATATTATTTATACACATAATTGCATGCATCCACTTATATTAAAATTGATAAAAATAGTTATAGGTCTAATTATATTTTAATTTTTATTTACTATTTTCCGTCTCTCCACACAAAAAAGGGTAATTTCAGTATAAATAAGTGCACATATAATATCTAATTTTTTTCTTTATATTTATAGCGTTATAATTTTATGTATTAAATATATATGAGAAATATGTATATAATAAAGATTTTATAAAAAAATCAAGTTTGAAGAGAGGAAGCCCAATGCCTGATTATCACATGAGCCGCATCTGTGCACATTTGAAGCAGAATTTCTACGCCTGATGTGCCCATAAAGGGCACTCCAGTGTGGTTTGAACAGAATAGGTTGCCTAAGGTGCATATAAGTGGTGCTTGTTCGTGCATGGTACCTGATGTGCGTTTGACTGATACTCGTGTGCCAGTCTCAGTATTTAAATCCTCATCTATCTGAGTTTTGGTCATTCACGTGGATGAGAAAAAGAAAAAGAGAGGGAAAAAAGAGAGAAAAGAAGAGAACGTGTGAAGGAAAATAATTTTGAAGATATTTCATATCAGATTTGATAGATCTTTATTTAAGACATATATATCTAAACTTATTATTTAATCGATTGTTAAAATTTTAAAAATTTTTTTTATTATTATTTAAATTTACATACACATCACCCTTTTTGTCTCCTTTTTGGAATATTATTACATGTATGTTTATTTTTATAGAATATTTAGATATTTCACTTATTTTTATCAAACTTTAGAATATTTTTAAAAATTTATATTTAAATTTGATATATTATAAAGAAAATTATAAAATTTGAGTAATTGATCTTATATGTTATTTTTATACAAATATTGATGATGACTTTATTTTATAAAATGGAATAATGATTCTACTTTTTTTTTTAATTTAAAAAAGTTTTAAATATGTGATTTGTAAAACTGTAAATATATTACATTTAAGTATATCTTAATATATTATATGCACTTGAAGGACACAACTATTATTTATGGATAAAAAATGTAATGTCCCATATCGGATGGGGAGGAAAACGAAGTGTGTTTTATAAGTGCGTGGATACATCTTCCTTGTGGACGTGTTTTGGGGGCGGTGGAGGCCATCTGCCAGGAATAAAACCGTGCGCCTGTGTGGTAAAGCGAACAATATCTACAAGTGGGTGCCCGATAACGTTACAAATGGTATCAGAGACGGGGCCCGATTCGGTATGCCAGCGCAGCAGCTAGGCTTCCAAAGGGGGTGGATTGTGATGTCCCACATCAGATGGGGAGGGGAACGAAACATGTCTTATGAAGGCGTGAATATATTTTCCTTGTGGACGCGTTTTGGGGGCGGTGGAGATCATCTGTCAGGAATAAAATCGTACGCCTGTGTGGCAAAGCGGACAATATCTATAAGCTGGTGCCCGGGGACGTTACAAAAAAGCGATATTTAAGAGAATCTCATGATCATCTGTTTTTTGAGTGTCCTTTCTCAAATGAGGTCTGGAGCACTCTATGTCATCAGACTGGGATAACCTGGTCATTCCTGAAATGGAAGAGAAATATTGAGTGGGTCTCCTGTAATTGGAATGGCAAGAATGCCATGTCACTCTCTTTTAGGCTCACTCTTGCTGCTGCAGTTTACTTCATATGGCAAGAACGAAACAGAAGAACTTTTGACAATGCCAATGGAAGGGCCCCTACTCATATTGCTAACCTCATAATTGATGCCGTTCGGAGGGAATTAGAAATAAGTATCAAGGGTGATGATTGCTGCACCAGGAATGTCATTGTGCGATGGAGCTTATCGTTTGATGCTGTGGAGTGAAAAGCTGGGTTTGATCGGGATCTGATGTGGAAGTGCCTTGATGCAAAAGAAGGAGTAATCCTTAAAGACTGAGTGCTCTTTATAGAGTTTGATGAATCTGGTAAGCCGGTTTCTTTTTCTCCGTGGTCAGAAGGCCGGCTTAGTTTCTTATCGAGTTTTAAGGCCGATTTCGATTTGTGTAAAGGCCGAATAGGAATGTTGAGGCCGATTTGGACTTGTGGCCGAGTTGGATTTGAGGCCGGTATGGTTTTGAGGCCGATACGGTATTATGACCGATTTGGAGTTGAGGCCGATTTGGATTTGAGGCCGATTTGGATTTGAGGCCGGTATGGCCTGCTGATGTGGCATGTAATCTGATGTGGCATGTGCAAGGGAGCCGGTTTCGATGTGCATTGGGCCGATTTCGTTTCCTATCATGCACAAGGGCCGATTTTGTTTTGTGCATTGGGAGGCCAATTTTGTCTCCTATGATGCACAAAGGCCGATTATGTTTTGTGCATTGAGGGCCAATCTCGTTTCTTTTCATGCATTGGGGCCGGTTTCATATGTTCAGAAGGCCGGTTTCATTTCTTATCTTGCATTAAGGCCGATCTCGTTTTTGTGTAAAGGTTGGACTTCAGTTCAAAATGCCGTTTTCGAAGTGAGGCCGGCTGGCTTTGATGACTCAGCATGTCAAAAACCGAATTGGAATGCGGCTGCCGATTTGGACTTGAGGCCGGTTTGGCTTTGAAGCCGGTTAGGATTTGATGACATAGCGTGACAAGAGCCGATTTGGAATTGCGGCCGGTTTGGTTTGTTGTCATGGCATGTCCAATTGCCAATTTGGATGATTGCCGATTTGGATTCTTCGTTCACTTTGTCCGGTTGGATTTTATCTTTACAGTGATCGAATATTATTGTAACCTTAATTTTTAATGACTTTTGTCATGAGTTTAGGGGACTCCCTTATTTCTATGTCTCTTTCCCCAAGTCGGCAAAACACTTGGTAAAGAACATAGTTTGTTTGTACATTTTCTTTAAATTTTAATGCACTTAATTACTTACCAAAAAAAAAAGATCTCTTTGATGAAGGCACGCTGCAACAAGCCCAGTCAAGAGAAGCAACTGAAGCAATTCCTCTGGATCCCGTCAAGCCAAAAAAGTGCATACATGTGGGAAACTCTCTCCCTCTTGACTACTGTGATCAATTAATCACCTTCCCGCGGAAGAACTTTGACGTGATCGCATGGATTCCTATCGACATGCCTGGGATACCGGCCGGAGTAATGGTCCACAAGTTGGGCCTCGATCCTGGCCACAAGCTTGTGCGATAGAAGTGCAGGAACCACTTCGTCGAAAAGCTGGTAGACATAAGGGAGGAAGTAAAAAGGTTGTTGGACGCTGGATTCATTAAGGAGGTCCAATATCTAGACTTGTTGTCCAATATCGTACTCGTGAAAAAGATCAACGACAAGTGACGGATGTGCGTGGACTTTACCAACGTAAACAAAGCTTGCCCAAAGGATAGCTTCCCTCTCCCTTGGATCGATCAGCTGGTGGACTCCACGTCCAGACACAAGCTCCTGAGCTTTATGGACGTCTATTCATGTAATAATATTATCAGGATGCACCCGGACGATGAGGAGCAGGGGGCGTACTGCTATAAGGTGATAGCCTTCGGCCTCAAGAATGCCGGGGCAACCTATTATCGCATAGTGAACAAGATGTTTGAAGCTCATATTTGGAAGAACGTGGAAGTATATGTCGATGACATGCTCGTAAAAAGCAGGGTAGTCGATGACTACATCCGTGACCTAGAAGAGACCTTCTGGATCCTCCGGGCGCACAAAATGAAACTCAAATTGGCTAAATGCGCATTTGGGGTGACCTCTGGGAAGTTCCTAGGCTTCATCGTGTCACAACACGGTATAGAAGTGAACTCGAAAAAGATCAAGGCCATTCTTGAGATGAACCCTCCGCGAACGGTGAAAGAAGTACAGAAGCTCACGGGACGGCTGACAGCCCTCTCGCGATTCCTAGCCAAGTCCGCAGAGAAATACTTGCCCTTCTTCAAGGCGCTTAGAGGGACAAAATCGTCCGGATTTTGCTAGACTGAGGAGTGTAAAGAAGCTTTCAAAGAGCTAAAGGCATACCTCGCCAGTCCACCTCCCCTGAGCTCACCATGTGCGGGCGAGGACCTATACCTCTACTTGGCTATGTCAGACACGACGCTCAGCTCTATGCTAGTTAGAGAGCATGAGGGAGCACAACGACAGTGTACTATGTAAGCAGGGTACTGACAAATGTGGAAACCCACTACCCGCATGCTGAAAGGATCGTATTGACACTCATCTATTCGGCACGGAGGCTACGACCCTACTTCCAAGCTCATGAAGGATCGTGTTGTTCTAATGAATTAGTCCCTGAAATCGATCCTACAGAAACCAGAAACCTCCAGGTGACTGGTCAAGTGGGCCATAGAGTTGGAAGAGTTCGACGTGGAGTTTCGACCGTGACCGGCCCTCAAGTGTCAGGTCCTAGCCAACTTCATCATCGAGGAGTTGACCCCAGCTCTAGATGACCCACACAGCTCGGGAGTATGGGCTTTCCTGACATTCCAACTTGGACCTTGAATGTGGACGGGTCATCCACTCAAACAAGCAGTGGAGCTGGAGTCATGCTCAGGACTCCAAACGGCGTGGAGATTAAGTACTTCGTCACGCTGACCTTTCCTGCCACTAATATCGTAGCGAAATACAAAGCCCTTCTTGTGGGACTTCACCTGGCAAAGGAGTGCTCCGCCAAGTCACTGGTCGTGCATAGTGACTCAAAGTTTGTGGTCAACCAAATCCAAGGAACCTTTGAGGCGTCAAACCCTCAACTCATGAAGTACTTGGTGAAAGTAAAGGCCCAGATCAAAGGTTTCGAGCGCTTCAAGATTGAACACGTGGCTAGAGCTGAAAACTGGAAAGCTGACCGGCTAGCTAGGGACGCAGCTGTAGCATCTCCGGAGCAGTACACCAGGGACCTTCGGGAAACCTTGGCCATACCCAGTGTTGACATCTCAGACCAAGAAGTGCTGCAGATTGACGGGGGTGACAACTGGATGACCTCATACAAAAAGTATTTGACGGATGGAACATTGCTTGAAAATGCCGATGAGGCCAAACTGATCAAGAACACGGCAAGCTGCTACATGTTCCTCGATGGGAGGCTATACAGGCGAGGGTATTCCACTCCTTACCTAAAATGCCTGACCCCTGAGGAGGCTGAGTACGCTCTAAGCGAAGTTCACCTCGGCATATGCGGCTCATATATTGGAGGGAAAAACCTCACATTCAAGATCATGCAGCAAGGCCTCTTCTGGCCCACGATGAAGCGAGACACATTAGAATTCGTGAAGAAATGCAAAAGCTGTCAGGTCTATGGGTCCATGACACACCTTCCCCATACGGAGCTACGCAACCTTCAGGCCCCATGTCCATTTGCATAGTGGGGACTCAACATCATTGGACCACTACCTCTGGCTTCAGATAAAGGAAATTCCTCATCGTCGATATCGGCTACTTCACCAAGTGGGTGGAAGCAGTCCCTCTGGCCTGAATCACCGAACAAAATGTGACAGAATTCCTCCGTCAGAACATTATCTGCCATTTTGGAATTCTCAAGTCATAGTGACTGACAATGAAACCCAATTCACCAAAAAACGGTTCACCAAATACTGTGCAAGTCTACGCATCAGGTTGGTCCATACGTCTGTGGCATACCCTCAGGCAAACGGGTAGGTCAAAGTCACATACCTCATGCTACTACAAGGACTGAAGACCAAGTTGGAGGACGTAGGGGGCTCGTGGGTTAATGAGTTGCCTTCCGTGCTCTGGTTGTATAGAACAACCCTGTGGGAATCAATGAGAGACACCTTTTAGCCTCTACTACGGGGCTGAAGTCGTGGTCCCCATTGAAGTAGGGCTACCCTGCTTGCAGGTCGAATGCTTCGATTTGGCCACAAACTCCAAGAGACTCAGAGAATGCTAGGACCTGCTCCCAGAGGTTTGAGATGCTTCCCGCCTAAAGACCATGGCCACCAACAGCATATCGCATGGTACTACAACAAGCGAGTGAGGGCACGCCCACTTGAGGTTGGGGACCTGATCCTCTGAAGCGTAGAGGCCGCGGGAAAAGCCACGAGCAGGAACATGCTTTCCCCTGGCTGGTAAGGCCCCTTCCTTGTCTCCGCAATCCTCTAAAGCGAAGCATACAAGCTACAAGCCCAAAATGGCAAACTGGTCCCTCAGACCCGAAAGGCCGCCAACCTGAGAAAATACTACCAATAACCTGGCATTGGCCAAGGTAAGACGTACACGCACACCATGGGAATGTTTGTATATGCATTGTGTTTTCATTTAATAAAATTGGTCATTCCTGTTAGCTTGTATTTTCATTGATGTGAGTGTTTACATGCATGGAATTCCAAAAAACAAGACGACCTTGACTGCCCCTAAGTCGGGAGGACTATCATTTGTCCGTAAAATGAGGCCTTGGCACCATGCCAAGCGGCACGAGAGTGGCCACCTCAAAATCTCGACTCCGTGTTGAGAGGCCCTAAGCAGCCCCTTATGCCTTGGCTCCATGCCAAGCGGCCCAAAAGCGGCCTCCTCAAAACCTCGACCCCGTGTCGAGGGGGCCGGAGTGGCCTCAAAACCTTGGCCTCTCACCAAGTGGCCCACTAGCAGTCTTTCCTGAGCCTCGACCATGCGTCGAGCGTCCCTAAAGCGGCCACATCCAGACTTTGACTTCACGTTGAAAGGGTCCTAAGCATCCCGTTAACTTGTCTTTGCACCGAACGACCTGAAAGCGATCACCACCAAGCCACGACACCACACCGTGGAGCCCATGTGGCCCAGGAAACCATGGTCCTGAGCCAAATGACCCAGGCGGTCAAAACACCAGGCCTAGGGTCTTTTGAAGTCCCCAACTTATGGCCACCAAAACCTTAGGGGAAAAAAATCGCAGGTGTGCGGCGACCTTCTCCCGAAGAAGAGAGGAGAGCACCCTCAGTCTACAATGGTCGTGTGCTAGGACTGTGCACATGATAGCGACAACGCCTTGGGCGGAAGCTGAGCACCTAATACAGGTACCACGTGCAAAAAGGCCTAGACCTGGAGTCTGGCTGCTGTGGCCTGAAAACCCAGCTGGCCCCTAGCGTGGCTCCACGGGACCTGTGACGATGTCCACCCTACTAGATTGAGCTTTCTATTAAACGCGTGAGATGCGATGACATCCTCTGATGAAGGACGAGCACAGCGTAAGAAGGCGCTAGATTGGGGCCTTGGCGACAATAACTTTGCAAGCTTAGCCGTTAAAAATGAGATACTATCTCTAAAAGGCATTGAATGTAAAAAGGGTGCTGCTTCTCATGCATCTGTACAAAGCACTGACAAGTGGCGGAAAAAGAAGGTAGCAATATATACAAGTAAAGCTACCCCCGAGAATCTGATGGACCAGCCTCCTCAAGGAAATTCCTCACGTGAGACGTGTCGCGGATCTCAGAGTTGCTTGGATGGAAGACACCTTTCGGAATGTCAGGAAGCACAAGTGAGGCAATCCTACAGCACAGGTGGATGTTGTCCCAGAACCTGGCCTCCAGGACAAAGTCTGCCTCCAACGGGGTAGATAAGTGAGAATTGTCATCCTCAAGAGAAATAGCCATCTCCTTCAGCTGATCGACCACCTACCGTAGATGTGCAGCTTCCAGTGCACGCTGGCCATTGTCCTCCTTCAAGCGCCTGATCTCCTTCTACGTCTGTTGGTTATCCCCATGCAGCTGCTCGCTCTCCTCTTGGAGGTATGCAACCTTAACTCTCATATGCTTGGCAATCTCCTGCCCGTAGTGAAAGTTTTCGTGCAGTTGAGCAGCCAGCTCGTTAAGAGAGTCAACCTCCCTAGGTGCTTGCATGGGAAGGGAAAAAGTCAAAAATTCTCAGAACTCTAGACTATAGATAAATGTTCAGGTTGAGACAATTATACATGAGCGGAAGTTGCGTCCAGATGGTAGGCTAAGTCTCCTGGCGCCGATTAGCATGGGGGCTCCACATGTTCAGCCATGACCTTTGTGGAGCTTGGATGGTCTGGAGCCACGGAAGGTGCAGGAACGCTTGGGGGCTCCGACTCCTGAGCCGTCCCTACAACGACAGTCTCGAAAGTCAACTCAGCACCTGGGGGGTTGGCCTCCTGCACGACTTTGACCTCCAACCCCAATGGAGCATCCTCCTGGATGCCTACCTCAAGAAACGGCCCAACAAAAGGTCCAAAAAGCTCTAACGATCCCCCTAGAGTTGGTTCTTGCCCTGCCGAGCGCGCTTCCTCCGGCTCCTCAGCAACTAATGCGCCGCCCTCCACGGTTGGAGCACCCTCAACGATCGTCTCTGGCGGCTCCAAATCAACAAAGGAGCCTGCAGAAGACCCTTCACCTAGATGAAGCTCCACCACAGGAACACTATACTCAGCCAACAGCACGGCGGGAATCGGTATGGGTTCGACGGCTCCCTCCTATAGTCCGATGCTCAACGACGCCTCGGGGGTTGGGCTCCGGGCTCATGCCGTGGACCCTACAGCCAACCTCTACGATCACCAGGTGGAGGTACCTCTGGCCTCCCTCAACCTCTTCACTGAATCCTCGATGTCCTCCTCATCTGAAGATGACTCCAATAGTGAGCAACTCTCCTCAGCGTCTTTTGCTGACAGCTCAGGGATCACAACATCCTCGGGCTTCTTCTTCAAAGGGCCAACAATGCCCCAGCCAGACGAAGGTCCCCACCTGGTGGCCTCGAACATGAGAGATGTCAGATAGTAGCCCTGAACAGAGAATGTCGCCATTTGGGAGTTAACGACAGCGACTAACTCCGCTGTATCCTTAGTGTCCTCTGAGGACACCTTCTCGTGGAAGTACTCCGAGATCAGGCACCACTCACGTGAGAGCTCTAAGTCAGAAGGCTCTTATAGGAAGAAGAAGCGTCCCTTACAGTTCTTCACCAAATCAGGGTTGGTCCCCAAAAATTGAAACTGGTTCTTGGAGACATAGAGATCTAATCCTCCGACTCGGTGAAATGGAAGATCACTTTCGCCACCTTTGCATCGAACACACCTGTATGAAGGCAGGAGAAGATGCATAGTGAAACCAAATAATGGACAACGTTGGGGTGAAGCCTCGCCACAGGAACACCCAATGCCTCGACCAGCGTGTATAGAGTGCATGGTATGGGGTAACGAAGCCGCCTCTCAGGTGGTGCTCGTAAAACAGTGATGAAACCATCTAGAAGGGCGTTGGCACTACCCGTAGAGCAAGGAGCATGATAAGCCCAATCACTGGGGATCCGGTAGTCCACCATCAGAGCAGCGATGACTTGTGGTGGCCCAACTTGGGAACCCGCAAAGAGGAAGCGGTTTCTCTATTCTTGGCCATCTCTCTCTCACTCTAGGACAAGTTGCAGCATGAAAAGGCACAAAGAAGAAGGGATTTCGCTGAGACACCGCTTAAATAGACAGCGGGGTGCCAGCGCATTGGAAAACCCAAACGATGCCTTCGCTAAATGGCCAGGCCACGTGCTGGCCCAGCAAGAGCGTCGCGGGTCCCAAGCAATGGCCAATCATGACCTCTTGTCAGACTTCAGATCAATATCACCTCAACAAATCCCCGCTGTCACACCTGCATTTAATGCGGGAATTCTGATCACCAGGGACGGTGGAAGTGAGACTTCTAAGATAGGCGCACAAGAGAGAAAGCAGACAATTCAAACACAACAAGCGACAGAAAATAAACAGCACGGTTAAGTATCAAGTTGGATTATAATGATCATTAACAACTCTTTTTTACAGCAGCCTGCTACCGCAAGGTACAGCTAACGGCCCTCTCTTGGCTCAGAAGGATTTGGAACTGGATACTCTAATAGGTCCGCACATGTCGGGGCACTAGAGTTTTGAGAGTCCAGGATGCAAACGCTAAAGTTTGAATCCTCCAGCGAGACTAGTCTCCGGCTGAGCGGATGCCGTCCTGGAAGTTTCTTTCTAGTGCAAGACCAACCTCCTCCAGCAGAAACCTCGACCTCAGCTCAGTCCCCATCCACACGTGCTCCTCTCCGAAATGTAGCCGCAACCACTCAAGCTCCTCTTGGAGAGCCAACATGCGGGCCCAGGCCTGCACGTTGACACCAGCAAGCCTAGACGCCCTCACTTCTGATTCAGCCCACGCTTCCTCAAAGTGTGCGGTGCGAGCCCTCAACTGCTCTATCTCTCCGACTGCAACCTGCACCCTGGCTTCAACGCCTTCAACGGCCTTGGCAACTTGATGAAGCAAAGGATCCGCCCTCTTGGGCCTACGATCTCGCGAGGAGGCGGACATCTCCTCCCTCTCAAATCCTGGAGGCGCCCTCAAAAATCGCATTGGACCCACAACGGTGGCCTCTGAATGACACCCCCCGCTGCCGCTATGCCGATCACAACCACACCAAGGATCCTAGAGGCATGGGTCCCAATCTCAGGCATTTCGAAAGAAGGTTCTAACCTAGATGATGAGGACAACCTCTCCATTGAAGTCACAACAGAAGAAGACAGAGGGAAAAGGCTCGAAGTCAGCATGAAACTTCACACCATCTAAAAACAAAACAACAGAGCACGCAACCTTGGAGGGAACTTATGCATTTAAATAAGCGAATTCTAGATCAAAACGGCAATGTTCTGAAGACAGAGCATGCCAGAAGAAAGCCAACGGATGAAGTCCACATGGCAAACCCCTGAAGCTTTGTGCCTTTCCAAGGCAAATCATTATGGCACATCACCCCACGATTTCCCGCGCATTTAATACGCCAGATGGCCATGCGGAGGTGACATCCACTTGTGGCATTTGAGTTTCCATGGCGTCAGCCGCCAAGGGTCTCCTCCTGCCGCATCCTCCTATCGATGGTCTACATTAATATTTGAGGGATGAGACCGGCAGAACTGACCGCGAGCATCCGAAGAATCTCAGACTCACGAAACGGAGCACGATATGATGGAAGAAGCAAACTGACCATGAAGGTGATCCGAAAAGAAGTCGTTAAGAAAAG
>JAOVVI020015692.1:0-11105 GCA_028571085.2 Nepenthes alata
GCCATCATGAACAGTATTGTGGAAATGCAGTGCATTTTTGTATTCATGCGTGTTTCAATCATTATAAAGGTGTGCCCCTCTAATATTTTTGGACGACGCCGTTTTGGATTGCAATTCATGCCTATTTAAAGTATGGTGTTCCTTTACTCCTACACTTATTCATTTTTCACTTCTCCTAACCCTAATTTACTTTTCGCTCCTCCTCGCTTCCATGGCCCTTTGAGTAGCTTCTAGGGATGTTGCTAAGATTCTATCCATCGTCACCATTGAGGGCATGATAGACATTTATAATAGGTTTAATATTCCTATCGTCGTTCCCTTACAAGTTCTTTCAACCGATGAGAGAACCTACTCTCCTCGACTCGGCTTCGTTATCATCTACAAGATCCATTTGAAAGAAAGGCTTCGTATTCCCTTCGCGAGGAAACTGTATAAGATTTTGGAGGCCCTCGAAATTCCTATGGCGCGCCTCCACCCTAACGCCATCGGGTATATGATTTCCCTGTGTGTTTTTCTTTGTTGCTGGAGACTTCATTTAGATGCCAGGGCTGTTAAAATAGTTTTCTAATTTAATCAAGAGAGTAATTGAATTTCTTTTACTCCCTAAAAAAAGTATAAGATAAGGGGGGTAATGCATACTCAATACAGGATTGGAAATAGATACTTTTTCATTGTGGCCTCTTACAGCTGGATCATTTTCAACGAATGGAAATTGGTCAACCCTGCTTATTCTGGGGATGTCTTAAAAAATGAGACTTTCATGGATCGGCTATTGATTGAGATGATCGAGGAAAATGCTATTTTGTTCTGGAGAACAAATAATTTTTTGACCGGACAACCGCTCACTGAGATCAATTAGGAAGTGAGAGTTGAAGGGGAGGCCATTGCCGATATGCCTCTTCACCAGCCCAAGAGAAAATCATGAAAATTTGTCATTCGAGATTCTCTTGAAATGGCGTCTGGAAGGGCAAACCCCACTCTCATCTTCCTCTAACGACTATGACAGGACGATTGATGAGGCATCTGATGAGATGACCTCGTCTCGGAGGCTGAATTCTATCCATTCTTCACCAGACTATCCAATGTTTGAAGGGCCGCCCGAATTCCCTGTACGTAGTGAAACTTTATTACCACTTTTTTGAGAATAAATGACCCTGTTGTCAGCGAACCAAGTGAACTGATTGCTACTCTGTTTATAGCTGAGTTTGGGGTCCCAATTTTTGTAAACCCGTCGCTTGACAAGCCTGTTTCTACGCCCCCTGCTACTTTCATTACTGAGTCTACAATAATACTCGAGCAACAGAGGAGTTTCTTGATAATAATCAGGAGGCTTTGAAAGTGGAGGAGGTTCCTCAAGCTGACACTTTGGCATCTGGGCACCTAGAGGATCCGGACACTTTTTCTCCTCCCCCGAGCTTGAAGTTCCTCTCCAGTGTCACGCTCTACCTCTTTTATACTAGAGGACTCCGCCTATCTCCAAGTTTGAATCTTCTCCTAGTCTCTCTTTCTAAGAGAGATCTTTCCTCATTGAGGTAGACCCTTCATTTCCAAGTATTCTCTTTGTCATTACTATTTTTGACTGACTGATTTGCTTTATTTGGCAATCGCAGGAGTTGGCTCGCCTGATAGAGGACAGGCTGCACAAGCATGATATCGAGATTGCTCGCCTATCCTAAGCGTACACTGACCCTGCCGTTCTCAGAGAGATAGAAATTCGATTTGACACTACCATTGCTGAGGTCGAGTAGAGTCAAGATTGGGCCACTTACTTAGATAGAGAGTTGTTCGAGAGGTTGTCGAGATCTCAAGAGCTTTCAGATAAGAAAGCCATTGCTGTTGATCAAATCGCCTCACTCGAGGACAGACTCCAAGAGGTTAAGTATAGATTAATTTCAGATGCGAGCCTAATTGCTAATCTTCATATTAAGTGTGCTCATCTCAAGGGAGAATTAAGGGTACATCTTCGACCGGAAGAGGTTGGCCTTACTTTGGATGACAAGTTTCAGAAGGGGTTTTCTACCTTTAGTAGATTGTATCCTTGGTGGCTCTCCACTTTCCCTTAGGCTATCTCGATCCGAGAAATTCTAGGGCTTCTCGGCATTCTAACATCAAGGATTTCTTGGAGATTAGTAGGGATCCGTCATGATTTTCGGCTAATCCCAAGCCTTTGGATAGTCAATATTTGTAGGCAATTGGCAGTGTAATTGTAACCTTTATGTTGAAAGCTTGGATCTCCATGTTGTCGATATTTGTATGTTAATAAATTAGCTAGATTTGTATTAATCATTGTCACTGATACTATTTTCTATACATGCTAAATTTTCGTTCAACGCGTTCTTCATTTACCGATTAGGCATGGATGCCATTGATATGGGCTTTGTTGGACTCTAGTCCGTCGACCGTATTCGACTGATGGTGCTCATTCATGTAAGAGGATATCGTAGCACCCATGATGCGAAAGCCCCCTAAGTTTTATGTTTTTTTTTATATTTAATTTGACCTTTCAAAAAGGGGTTGGACTTTAGTCTTCAAGCCCCCGGGTCTTCATATGATAGTGTCCAACCGTCTTTTGGGTCACTTGGTTGCTTCAACAAAGGTTGTGACCTTGTTTTTTAGTAGGTTGTTTTAACAGGTGAGAGTTTTACCAAATTTAGGGTCAGTTATGGTCGCTTGTATTCATAAAATCACATGTAAGCACACAAATGAACAATTAATGTAACAAATTTATGGCAATCTTATTGTTATCAACATTATTAAATATATCACACAAACACCCCATATGTTGTACACAAAACTTACATTTATCTAGTGTAAGTTTACTGATAATATTTTTTAAGGTGGAGGGTGTTCCATGTTCTCGGAACTAGTTTTTCATTTTAAGTGTGCAGCTTATATGCACCATTTCAGAGAATGACTGAGACTATGAATAATCCCTCCTAATTAGTGGAAAATTTATTCCTATCGGCAATCTTACCGGTAAATCTATGCTCCATCCCATAAATTGGTAGTTTGATTTCTACCAAAATTACCGCCTCCATCCCATAACACAAGTTGAATAATGTCTCTCGTGTTGGTTCTCTAGGGGTTATCCCGAAAGACTACAAAATGGAGGTTAGCTCATCTATCCAAGAGCCCTCTGCATCTTCTAACTTCATTTTCAACCCATGTAAGAAGATTCGGTTTGTCATTTTCACTTGTCCATTTATCTGCGGATAGGCTACAAAAGTATGAACCAACTTGATTTCCAAACTTGCGCAATACTTGATGAATATTTTTTTAGTAAATTGGGTTCTATTGTCGGTCACTATAATATTAAAAATCCCAAACTTGCATATGAATATTTAGCCATTCAGACTTTGCCCTTTGATTCATGCATTCGAACATCATTGCCTGATTGGCTCTGTGGTATCTTCTATTGGACTGTTGGCATTTGAGTCTATTATCCAACTGAGTATTTGACCAGCCTATGCCTGGTTGTACGCACCAGGATCAAATAATCATAATTTGAAATTTATTTCAAATTGCTTATTTACAGTAAAATATTATGGGTAGGACTCAAAAGTACCAAATAATAGCATCAACTCAAATCACTACCCTAGGATCAGGAGAGTGCAACAGAAAACTCTAATTATATAACGTAAGATTTTCTTTCTCAAGAATGCAACAACCGTAAAATCATAAGCATTATCCACAATAATAAACCCTCCCCCACCCCTAAGAAAAAGAAAACAAAAAATCAGGGGACAAAGGAAAGGAAAAGCAAAAGAGAGAAAAAAGGAAATGCAAGCCCAACACGGCACTGTTGTAAAAAGGAATCAAATAATTCCACAAAAGCAAAAAATTCGATGTCATTAGAGTTAAAAAGAAACAAAAAAATTTCGCACTTATCTGAGGGGAGGCAACTCCATCTTGCCTTGTCTCATCACATTCTTTTAAAAATCTAGTGTTTTGTTGATTAATTCGCATTTTTGCAAGTCAGATGGATATCATATTAAGCTTTTGCTTTCTATCAAATGAGGTGTGTATGTCAACATTTGGGCAAAATATCTACATAGGCATCTACTGGATACTTCAAAAATATGTTGTTTCTCTCTTCATATAAACTTACTCTAGCATGTGGTGTGCCTCTTAACTCTGACCCTTCTAACCCTACTTTTTTCACAAATTTGCATAGAGCAATTCCATTCTAAGTTTAATTAACATCATTGCTACTAGAGATTAATATTTTTCCATCAAAACAAATAGAGAAAATCTTGCAAACATGAAAGACTAGGAGATCCCTAATCACAATTCGATTGAACAATGTAAAAATTGCAAAAGCAAAGTATGTACGAATATACAATACACATAATATACATTCTTTACTAGATGTAAATCAAAATCAATTTTCATAGAAAAACATACAACCAAAATAAATTTGAGGCGGTAAAAAAAAATAACACAAATTTTGGTGACAAATAAAAACTTCAATAACCAATAACTATCAAGTAAAACTTTTTAAACTTTTCTAACCAGTGAAAACAATGTAACATAAAAGTCAACCTATAACTCAAGGGGTATAGACATACTAAATCTTAACTATTTTACTCTCGACTTATAAATTCTACCAAGAAACTCATTAAATTCTCTTAGAAAAGTAGAACCAGACAGCTTTCAATCTTCTTATAAAACTTGCTTCACGTGCTATTGAATCCACACGCACTACTAGATCACATTGTCCACACCACTAACATACCAATGAGGGTTTACAGGATAGAACAAGTATATCAACAATAGAGGAAATAATTGGGTGAGAAGACCTTAACAGTTTAATCTCAAGTGAATGGTTTGGTTTTCCCAAGCAATAAATCTCTTTTTATATTAAGTAATCAGAGCTTTAGGGTTACAACCATTTTTCTCAATAAATGTGTCTCTTTAATGAAGAGAAAGGGGATACATATAGAAAGGGTTGAAAATTAAGTCAAAAATACTAGAAAATAGTGCCCCAACACACTTGCATTGCATGGGCACACATTAGGTGCAAAAGCATGAGTGGGAAGGCCGCGTCCCATCGCACGTGCGCCACTTGATCGCATATTAGGTGTGAATATTCTATATAAAGGGCACTCATGCATTGATCAAGTGCACATCAGGCATGAGTATTTTGAGTAAAATGCATTCATATGCCGATCAAGCACACATCAAATGTGGATATTTAGGGTTAAATGTGCTCATGCGGGGATTACGTACACATTGGGCACAGGTGTACTGGATAGAATACACTCATGTGCAATGAGGCTTGGATCATGTGTGAAAATTGGGAGAGGGTGCATTTACATAGAATAAGCGTGTATCAGGCATTCATCATCATTGGCGATTGATAATCCTTCAGACAATATGTTTATCTAGTCATGAAACATGCCAATACAAAATATTTTTAACAAAATAAAACATCAAAGATAAAATGCAAGTTTGATGGCAAAAATACAAGAACAGTATGATGGAATGTGTGAGAAAACTATAGCAAGCAACATAATGGCCAATAACAAAAGCACAGACCCTTTGACCAAGGGGTGTCACTCCTAGCAATTCTAACTACATCAAGAAGAAGGTCTCCACTAACATCCATGGCACCAAGGCTCAGTATTGAACATAGAAGGACATGAAAGGTGATGTCAATTTTCATTTTCTCAACAGAAGAACATGTACAGTAGAATCAGTTTTCTGTAAAGAATAGAATCAATGACACAGTCTGCGTATTTAAACTACTGAAAATGGATAGAATTGTAGAAGGCAAGGCCACAATGAAGCATATTCTAAAGTTTGATAATGTATTCGTATAATGTGAACAATATAGCCAATAATCCAACAGGTGCAAAACAATTCTTGAAGAAACATTAGCAGCACAGTAGGGACTAAAGGAAAATTTAATGCTGACAACAAGGGAGTGTCTAGTTATTTTGATAATATTGTAGAATAGAAAATTATATTACATTGATGTGTGGGGTTCCACCTCTTGTAGTATTTACTTCAAGCTGGGCTCAAAAAGATTGTTACAGAAAAATTTAAGTGATAATCAATTATATTTAGGTGGAGAGAGTACCTTGGATGGAAAAGAGAGAAGTCTATCAACTACCATCGAAGCACAAGTCTATCAGACTAGCAACTCAGTTCCAGTACAAGTACAACACAATATTTATGGTGAAGGTATTGTGGTGTCACCCCTAAGAATCCTAAAGTAATGTTTGCTGCTTTGCACTGTTCTGATCATCAACTCGTTGCAAGCATGCCAATAGATCAACCTTCATAGGTTCTTGATAATCATCTCTCTTCTTTAGTCACTTAACAGATTGAGTTTTTCACACTTCGGTAGAACTGCCAAGGAACATCATCCATAGAAGCTGTTAGATTTCGAACTTATTTCAACAAAATCCTTTTCATTTATAACTGGATTTTCTTAACAACTCAATCTCTATTGTTATAAGCCCATTTGAAAAACCAATTATTCCATAATGAATTGTGAGAAGCAATCCCTCCCTATTATATGGTTTCTACAATGTAGTGCATCGTTGTTATTTTTCCTAGAGAATAAATAGAATTCAATTTCAGCGGAGCAGGAAATAAGATTACATATCACATTAACCTAGGAAAATAGGTTGTAAAATAGAAAATAAAATGCAAAAAACTGTGAGAAAACAGAATAAAAATGCAGGATGCATATTGCTATTAAACTGTGCTATTTTGTTCCGTGTTGTGTTGGTCTACTTTTCGGCATATCCATGCAACAATTTCATTTGGCCAGCAACACAAATCAACAGCAAAACCAACAGAAGAAGAAACGGAACCTTCAACAACTATATCTCAACAAAAACAGAAGAAAATAGTTTTATTTTCAACAAACTGCAGCAGATTTCAGCACAAATCAGAAACTCATCACCTTCACATAACTCCACCAGCTGTGCAACAGAATGCAGGAAATTATAGAGGCATGTCATGGAGAAGATGATATAAATCAGAATGGCACGCAAGATGCAGAATGAAAACAAAAATTAAGCTATAAATAAAATGCACAAGCACGCCGATCAAATGCAGAGAAATCAAAACTTTGTTGGAGATGAATTACAACACTAAGAACAAAATTCAAGAAAAGAGCAGCAAAATTATCAGCACTGATCCTCAAAACCCGCGAAGAAACTAACGTAGCTCAAAATTGTCAAAACAGGTATCCACAGGGCAAAATAACAGAATTAGCAGTAAAATACACAGTAATTATAATATAACTGAACAATAACGAAGAGGTGGAGAGAGCACCTTGGATAGAGCATGCCAATAGCTGGAATCCGTATCAATTGGAAGTAATCAGGTGAGGCCTTCGTCAATTGGGAAGATGAACACCCGAGTCGGAATTAGAGAAGAGCAGGAGTGAGAACGGAATCGTTGAGCAGAGAGAGGAGAATACTCAAATGGATCCTACACATAAAGAGGGGCTGTAGATGGACTGCGCAAAGATGATGTGAGTAATATTTTTCAATTATTATTAGAGAATGTAGATTTTGTGAGTAAAGAATAGAAGTTGACCACATACTTGGAAAATTGAAAATTAATAGTTTTATCTTAATTTTAAATGTTTTAAATATTTATGTAATAATTAGCAAACACTTTTTATATTTGTTACTTAACTACGTATTAATGCGTCCTGAATTCTCAACCATTTCCATTACATATATTTATATAATCAATGAATAATTAATTTTTAACTAATTTTTAATCACAAAAGATAATATTTCTTATATAACATGTAAGATAGGAACAAAGATTAGTACGTACCACATCTTCTCCCAAAATAGATAATATTTCAAATAGAAACACGCATAGATTTCAAAATCAATAATAGTATTATCTGTAAAAGTTTATACTATCGTACCAAATATAGCAACATAGACTCATTTTCACTAGTAGTGGCTATGTTATTGAGTGGATCATCTCATATTAATTGATTAAAGATATGACACTCTATTTATAAATAAAAAAACATCATTTTTCATTTGAAACTCCTAAAGTCAACAATACTTAAAACAAGAATATGTTTAATCTCAAAACTCAATATAAACTAATCTCATTATTTAAAGAAACGATATGAATCTTCACAAGAGTGTGATCACCTTGGAATATAAGGGCGACATGAGGTATAGTTTGTTCATTGGGTACAAATTATTGAAGTACCCATAAAATATGCAAAAAGTGGGTTTCCACATATATTCTACTTCTACATCAATAGGAGTTTTAGCACTAATGGTCATGTTGGCATGGAACACCAACTCTATTGAATCTGTTGGAAATCTCTCACGTGAATAAGTTTCGGTCAACAAGATATTGACCGGATGGACGGTCAATATAGTTGACCGTCTGAAGGACCAAGTTGACCGTCAATTGTTGAGGGTTCTCGGGACAACTGTAAAGACGGTCAATAAGATGTTGACCGGTCTGGATGGTAGGACGGTTAATTAAATATTGACCGGATCTGTATGAGAGGACGGTCAACGAGATATTGACCGGTTCCGAATGGAAGGACGGTCAACAAGGTTGACCGTCTCATTAAGGCATCACAGAACACCTGCTGTGTCTGAAAGGGTGTAGGTTGACCTACCTGTTTAGGTAACTTTAAAAATCCAAGATGACTGATCTGTCCTATACTGCTACAGGCATGCGCCACCTGCTACTGAGCTGACACATACTTCTTAAAAATCGTGCACCAACCATGATGACCGGACGTGCTGGTTCAGCTGCTGCCAAGACTTTCTGTATATTCTTATATATGTATATGTAGAGGATATAGAGAAGAGTTGTTGTAGAGCAAAAAGATATAGAGCAGGGTGAGAGGGTGAGTGAGAAAAAGAAGAAAATAGAGGAGAGGAAGAAGGCTCAACTGTGAGTGTGTGTATTTTCGTATTACTGTTTGTAATCTCTATCTCATATATAGTTCAAATTTATAGACTCAACGTCTTGTGATTTTTTCCTTGAATCAGAAGGGTTTTCTACGTAAAATTGGTTGTCATTATTCTCGCTTATATTTCCTTTTTATTCGATTCGTTTGAGCCTGTGACAGTAGGCCGCCCTCTTTTCGGCCAACAAAATCTAGAAGCCTAGCATTGACTTTGACATCAATGCATAAATGAGCAAATCCAATCCTACATAAACTTTTAGTTTGCCAGTTTAAAAATGAAGCAACAATGAAACTAATCAGATAGTTGAGGCCTTCAAAAATCCATAACTCTGGATAAAGAATGAAGAATTTAACCCAAATGGGAATATTATCATGCATATCTTTTACTAGGCCATGCCACCTTGTGAAACTAAACAAAATTTGGGCTCCTGGCAAAATTTCACTAGCCACTTTTATTTATATTCAACAAATTATCACAGTATAATAATCTAAAGGTAAAAATGATCCATTAGAATTCGTCAAAGGTTGGGCCAAGCCAAAATTATCACAGATCTTTCATGAAAAAAGCAGGTTTCTTTTTAATAAAGTAGCCTATTAAGTATTCAGAGATTCTACTTTCTTTAAGTTAATTCATATTTGATGGGTATAGTATACCCAATCCAGAAACCGCTCAACCACTTTATCCAACCCACGGATGGTCATCACTGATGGCTGACTACGGATAAGAATGATAGTCATCTAACTACATAAAGGCCCTCATCCCAACAGAGAAGGAGGGCCAAGGACGGGGGAGAAAAACGGATAATAATAAAAACCATGATCGTCCCAAAAGTCCATCTAATGAGAGAACCCGAAAGAAATGCTAGAGAGGGAATACACAAGAAGGCCATCCAAAATGCCACATTTAAGGAAGTCAGCCCTCCATTACCAAAAAACCAGAAGAATTTCTCATGAATCCATCCAATCAAAGCCCTTTCCCTTCCATTCAAGTGACCGACCATAATGCTCAGACAGACAATCTGCACACCCTCAACGGGTGTCTCTAAGCCGTCCATCAACAAAACGCATCCACGCTCAATTTGCCCTACATGCATCCTCCATATATCTTTCTATACTATTAAAAAGATATCTGATTTGATCATCATAGGATTTACAAAGAGAGTAATTCTCGCCATCCTCTGACCTCTTATTTTTAGTTGTGTTATACAGGATTTAGGTTTGAGGCCATGGATAGCTAATTTACGTTAGATCGGCCAGCAAGAAGATCTGATTTACTGCCCCCAATCCATAGAATAACCCAAATTTCTAGTACGCAATATTGGTGCCGTCTATGGGAACTTGACCAAAAGGCCTGCTTTATCACCAAAAAACACAAAAAAAAGCTGATATTAATACTCTTGCCAAATAAACTACCACTCCTAGGCCGTTTCACAAATAGCCATAAATGAGACCGGTAGACGCTCTTCATAAAAGAGATCGATACTCAATTGTATAATACATACAAATTCTAGGCTCTTTACGTCAAATATGCCAATTATTTTGTACCAACCGGTCATTTTATTCCAACTAGTCATTTTACTCAAAATTACAACCGGTATTTTTCTCTCAAATAACTGGTTATAAGTCAACCATTATTTTCTCTCTCATAGAGGAAAGAAAGGGAAAAACACAGAAAGGTGTGAACAGAAGAAAAAAAGAAAGAACAATTGGACGGCCACGTATTCTGGCATTTCCTCTCTAAAAATGCCAAACGCGGAAGCATTCCGAAATTTCCTCTCACGGGTAGCCTGACACAGATCCATTCCGGTACTCCCTCTCATATAGCAACCGATTTTTCCTATCTACCGAACTGGAGCCTACGGTGTCATTTTAACATTTTCTGACACCTACAAGTCCATTCCGATGGAAATTCCAAATCGGCTGAAGTGAAATCTACTCTAGATTTGTTCACTCCAAGATTCTATTTTGGAATCCAACTTCAGAAATTTCGCAATGAATGACCAACATTGCCTTGGGGGCTCTTTCTTCAACTGCCCATGCTGCAACTTCAAGAAGAAGAAATGAAGAAAGTACCCATCCTAAAAAACATACAGGCATAATATTTAAATCCAAGTCAGTTTAACAATTGGATTTCATTCGAGGTAGAAGGCTGAGTGGTAACATCCTTGCCACTCTCAAGATG